>JARUPZ010000031.1:2006293-2021368 GCA_031213475.1 Nereocystis luetkeana
CTGCACTTTGTCAGATTGGCAAACGACGATAAAAAATGTATTTTTGTTTTGCCATACGACAACATTATATGTGTTTTGCCATACTACAATGTATAAATACATGTATATATATACCAGGTATATATCTATATATGTGTGTCGTGTTTGCAGCATGTGAGTTTCAACGTCAATCGCTCAAAATCATTCCCCCACAAAGAAGAAGAAGAGCTCTGCGACGTACGTACGGTACGGGGAGAGGGCGCCATTTTCAGGTCCACTTGTTGTGGGCCGAGCGGTTATATCTTCTCCTCAATATCAAGCCTTTGACGAACGCTTTTTTTACTTTCGCGACATACATACATACATACATACATGCATACATACATACATACATACATGCATACATACATACATACATACATACATACATACATCAAATGAGACACTCCCTCATGGATTTTTTTGTGTTTAACGCTACGTATGCCACTTTTCCCTCAAAGTTAGGGAAATTCACGGAAGTAATTCAACCTGGAATTCATGGTACACACTTCCTTGAGAAAATACGAGGTCCCGGCTTACCAGCCGATAGGCCCCAGATTGTGCTTTTTATCGGAGATACACACTAGCCGCGTGGAGGTGACAGTCAGCGGTTAGGGCATATTTCCAACCCCCCCCCCCCCCCCGCCCCCTGCCTATTTCGTCTGAATCTCACCGAAAACAAAGTAGGATACGCACGTACTTGTTGTACTCCTTGTATTGATAGTATATCTTCTGCGTCGCAGTTTCGAGGCCATTTTGCTGAGCTTGTTGCACCTCTTCTAGGATTGAAGGATCGGCACGGACACTGGTTGTGCGCTGGATGTCGACGGGTAGAAAGGACGGTATACGCTAACGGTGAGGAACACAAACACGCCCTCACACGCGCACGCCCAACACCACACACACGCACACACGCAAGCCCAACACACACGCGCGCACGCCCAACACAACACACACGCACACACGCAAGCCCAGCATACACACACGCGCACGCCCAACACAACACACACGCACACACGCAAGCCCAGCATGCACACACGCGCACGCCCAACACAACACACGCGCACACACGCAAGCCCCTGGCGGACACGGCCTCCCAGGTCTTGTGAGGCATTTCTTCCCAGCCTGGCTATACGGACAAGACATTTAACCGGTGCGAAGTACCAGGTGGTAGTAGTTTAGCTGTCGCTGATGATAGGGAATCGAGAATCTTCAGCATGGCCTAAACCGTGGGGGCGTTTCACGAACAAATAATCCTCTCCCTGTCGCGGGTACTTTCGTGCGGCACGCCAGAACCGAAATCGAAAATGTGCGCCGGAAGCGGAATTGCTTTGGGGATATACACAAGAGGCTTTTCTGCCACGGCCGCGGCGGGTTATTGCCCTTTCAAGGCCGCAGTCCCGTTTTGGAGACAGACTACTTCAAATTAGTATGGTTTGTCTCCAAAACGGGAGTGCGGTCTTATTATGCTAAAGGTGTGAGGCCCTCGGACACCGACCCAATACTGTCACGTACGCACTGTACCTCTTTTCAGAAACTGGCTGCCCCACCCACATTTGGGTGGCATATACACCTGGTGCACTACTCGGACCGGAGGGCTAAAAATATTTTTCCTGAAGGAAAACGTTTAGACTACTGCGGTAGGGTAGTGCTTGGATAAGTATATATTTCGAAGTATATACCACTATGTTCGGTATTATAAGGACCTTTTCGATTGGTTATTCATGTATAGACGTGCCGTGTGTTTTGGGACGGAGTGTTATGTAGCGTGGGGGCATTGGCATTCGACCATAATAACAGTGCCCGTAGACACATCTTACGCGATGAACAGGTATTTGAGGCAATAGATAGGCTTGGCAATTTTTCGACCCTAGTCCCCCCCGAATTGCTGTGGCACCCGTACATGCTTACCGACTCCCCCTCTTCTTCTTCTTCATCTTCTTCCTCGTCATTGTCGTCGTCCCCGTCCCCGTCGCTGTCGGACCCGCTTCCGTCGCCGCTGTCGTCGCTGTCCGTGGACATGTCCTCCTTGTACAACCGCTCTTCCTCCTGGAAAACAGGGGGCAATGACAAGCACGCGATTATATCATTACGGGGGGATTGTTAAGGTCTTAGTCCGTTGGGCTGAAGTAAAGGTAAAAGGTTAACCAATCGCCTACCCAATCTAAGCCTCATAACACTCTCCCCCCCCCCCTGGAACGGAACCCACTTGATCTTTGAAAAAGCGATTTCATGGTGGACGTGGGATTCGAACTCACGACCAACAACGACTCATGCCCGGCCGTCGTCGCCATATATATGTTAGGATCTTATTAATAGTCCGTTGGGCTAAGGGTAAAAGGTTAACCAATCGCCTACCCAATCTAAGCCTCATAATAACAGGATCATAGTATATAGGACCAAATATTGTTAGTAAAAATAGGTGAAAATATATACCAGCATAGGGTTCGTGTGTACCGTATAGGCCCCCCACATAAAACTACAGAAACCATGAAACTCGTTTGGGCTGATCGATCGGTGTTACTTGGCCGGCGGCTGCTCGCCCCCGGGGGGGCTTCTTTTCTTTTTTTCTCCAGATTTCAAGAGTTTTTTTTTTTATTTATGTTTTCATTGCCCCTTCGAGTACATACAGCAGGAGCGGGTACGAGGAGCGAACACCTTCCTGCTGCTGAAAAGTTCCTCTCCTCCTGTTTCAGCTCGCGAGCGACGCCCCCCGCCGCCGTCGCAACCCAGAAGGGGGGAGCTTGTAAATATATATATATATATATATATTAAGTAGACAAGCTGAAAGTTGGCACACGAAAGGGAGGTAGACTTGGTGCATGGGTTTCCTTTTGTTTCCGAGGTTTTCTTCTTTCGGGAAAGTTATGAGTGATCCATGTTGAAGATCATGCTGCACATTGTCGGATGGCAAGAGAAATAATAATAATATATATGTATATATAATATACATACCAGGTATATATTATAATGTAAGTATATATATTATAATATATATAGGACACGTTCTACGATAAAGGTAGCACGTTTCCGCTAAAATGATTTTCTGGATGTCGGGCTTCCTCAACCCAAAATCGTCAAAAATGCCAATATATTATTCGAAAAAAAAAACTTTTGATATACTTGGGCCATGGGATTATTCATCGGGGTGCAATTTGATATTTATTTGCTGAAATTCAGAAGTTAGTTTTCGGGGGGGGTATGGAGCTCCTCGAACGGTGAGCCTCAGGAAAAATTAAGGTGAACCTCTATCGTGGAACGCCTCATAGCAATGGTGGTGTTGAGCGCTGTCCCCTCCTACATAGATAGGAAAGTTGTTGAGTGTCGCACACTAAGATTTTATAGCCGCGGGATGTTTTCGCGAAAACTGTCGTCGCCTTTTTCAAGGTGTACTCTGTCCTGCCGACGACGCCACTTGTTAAGATCATGGACAGCGGGACACTTTGTATCCCTGGACAGGTCTGCCTATTAAGGCGGCACTCGTTGGTACTCACATGTGTTGCTTGCTTAGAGATAGAAGAGCAGCTTTAACCCTTTCGTGCACGACGGAGGCTGAGACCACGCTAGTGCCTCTCTCTGGAAAACCCCTGGTTTTCCATCTAAGATACGCCTTCCAAGTACTACATATACGATCCCAGTGCCAGAACCCAGGTAATTACCGGGCTTTCAACCTCGTACAAAGCAGTATCATAGCATATAGGTCTGCCTTCCAGGGCGGATCGAGTGCTGGTCTGCGCGATCTTAATACGTAGCTCACGTTGCCGGTCGGGAGCCGCATAGATATCTGCACGGCGTTCTGCATGACATGTTTCCTTCGCAGCACCTTAGGCAGTAGGTTCTATTGTGGATGATCTACTGTAGATCGTGATCTATCTGATACCACCTTCAGTAGGTTCTACTGCGGATGATCTACTGTAGATCGGGATCTATCTGATGCCACTTTCAGTAGGTTCTACTGTGGATGATCTACTGTAGATCGTAATATGTCTGACAGCACTCTCAGTAGGTTCTACTGTGGATGATCTCGATCGTGATATATCTGACACCACTTTCAGTAGGTTCTACTGTGAATGATCTCGATCGTGATCTATACGATAGCACTCTCAGTAGGTTCTACTGTCGACGATCTCAATCGTGATCTATCTGATAACACTCTCAGTAGGTTCTGCAGTGGACGAGTTACTGTAGATCGTGATCTATCTATCTGATACCACTGTCCGTAGTTTCGACCACTGTGGACGATCTAGATCGTGATCTATCTGATAACGCCCTCAGTAGGTCCTACTGTGGATGATCTACAGTAGATCGTGATCTATCTGACACCGCTCTCAGTAGGTCCTACTGTGGGCGATCTAGATCGTGCTCTATCTCGCAACACACTCCGTAGGTTCTCGAATGTTAGGGCCGTTTAGATATCCACATTAACACCGAGCGGTTCTTGTGTCCACTCCCAACGTGTGGAGCATACAAACGAGCAAGAACCACAGCCCAGCATATTACTACTCGTATCGAAGCATATTTGTTTCCGTTAAAACGCCGAAAAGAGGTATGAACATCAACACGGTACAAGTATATATGTACCTTTTTTATGAACATCAACACGGCGCACACACCTCCGACGAGGCAGACTCGGCAAGGGCCCGCCCCTGTTCTTCTTAGCTCCGTCAAAATTGGAAACCCAACCCTCGATTCTGGTCGTAAATTTTCCACCGTAGGTGCTATTAACGTTTAGTAGTTCAGTTGCATGAGCTTCAACGTTGATCACTATTGATGTTACGGGTGGGGGGGCATATTAAATAGGACCTGCGGTGCACACAAAAACCTATATATTTCGCTAGTTTTACTATTACGGGGGGTCATAGTTAACAGGACCAAATATTGTTGGTAAAAATTGTTAAACATATAGGTTTTTATGTATACCATAGGTCCTGTTAACTATGGCCCCCCGGAATAACAATGCTACGTCCTATTAACTATGGTCCCCCATAATAGTAAGCTAGTAGAAACCCACGAACAGCAGTATCGTGCTTTGCCATCCTCGGCTATGCGCGTAGAGAGCTTCGACGTTGGCCACCTTAAAAACGAAACCTTCCCCCAAGCAAGGAAGAAGAACAAACAGAAGAGCCCGAACTGGAGGGGGGGGGCGTTTTTTTTTTTTGGCGTTTTTTTTCAGTTAATTCTTGGAAGGTTGTTTTTCCCATATTACCGAACGAACAAAACGTGTTTCCGGAAGAAAAAAAAAAGGATGGAGAGATGTCCTTTGTTATCTCCGAAAAAATGGCATTCGACTTTTTTTTCTAGCACTCCTTGTTATTACTACTGTTGTTGCCGCGAAAAACGAGCGGCGGAAAAAACGATCCTTGGGCGAACTCAGCGCTCATTGCGTCATCAGTTTTCTGCTTCTTTTTCGATGATAGTACGTAAGCTACCCGACGACCGGTACGCGCAGAACATATTTATCACCAGGTACCAGTCACTGGTATTTATTTCGTGCGTCGTGTGTTTAGGCCTGTACCCTATCTATATAGGAAGGTCTGTCACTGCCTTGCCTGCAGCGCAGCCATGACCTCCGCGTAGGCCGGCACGAGGTCGATGCGGTACGTGAAGATGGAATTGTCTCGGATGACCTCCCAGGAAAACTTGGCGTCTCCTCTCCCAGGAGGGGCCTCCTCCTCGTCCATTTCCCATCCCTTTTTGTACCCGAGATACGGAGGCATTTTGTCACGGGTATGGGAGAAAGAGGGGGCAAGGAGGGGGGAAGGGGGGGGGGGGGCGTACTCATTTTTTGCTTGCTTGCCTTAAAAAGTTTTCCATTGAGCACGCATTCCTCTCGAGACAGAGGGGGGGGGGGGGCGGGGGCGGGGTACTGGGTACCATGCACGGCGGCCGTAGTCGTATGTATGACCATAGACCCTCGCACCCCTGCAGTGCCCGGACGGAGCACGTCGGGTTTTCGCCGACCGGGCAGACATTGCTTGCCTGCTTGCACCAAGCGCGAAGCGGAACGTGAGGTGTCCTGCGAGTCGCATGGAGGGCGAGCTTCATCCTTCTAAGAACCGCTTTTGAGGCGGACTTGGTTGAGGGAGGGGGGGGGGGGGTGTACTCGATAGGAGAGATGTACTCGATCTCATGCATGGCCGTAGTCGTATGACCATAGACCCTCGCATCCCTACAATGCCGGGACGGAGCATGTCGGGTTTTCACCGACCAGGCAGACATTGCTTGCACCAAGCGCGAAGCGCCGTGAGGTGTCCGGCGAGTCGCATGAAGGGTGAGCTGCATCCTACTAAGAACCGCTTTTGAGGCGGACTTGCATATGGACGACAGCTTCAATGAGTTGATTTAATTTCCGGTGTAGGCATTTCCAGAAACAGCAATGGGAGTACTATGTAACTGCCTCTTGGGTGCCTTACCTTGAACACTACGTGATACGATCATTCCCAATTGTGCAGAGTAAAGGTTCTTTACCTCGCACAAATGATCTAACTCGACAACCAGCTGTGGGCGACCGCCGAAAAAAAAAACAAAGAAAACGGTACCCTGGTTATCTAGCGCACGTAGTGAGCGGCATTTTTTTACAGTGTCGTTGCCAACCGACACCAACCCAACCTATATAAAGTAGGGGGGGGCGGGGGGGGTGTACTCGATAGGAGAGATGTACTCGATCTCATTCATGGCTGTAGTCGAGGGGGGGGGGGGGGGGGGGGCGGGGGGGGGGGGGGGGGGGGGGAAGGAGGAGCGGGGGGGACGGGGTAGAGGGTTAAAATGTCTGCTGCGTCCCGTGTTTTAGCAGTTTACGTCCGCGCGCAATTCTTAGGAGGGAAGGCCGCTGATCTTACGGTCGAACAAAAGAAGTCGTTTGTTATTTTGTAGGATCTCCGCGGTGGTTGATGCACCCTTTTCGACGTACGCTCGCCTTTTTCCCGACGTCTTCCTCGGCGTCGGTTTTGCTGCGCGCAACAAACAACACAAACAAAAACTCGCCGTGTTTTTCTTGATGTCCGCCCTTACCTACGTCACTCAACTTTACCCCCCGTCTACACAGCAGGAAGCCTCCTCGCCTCTTCTTTTTGGCGGTACGCAGACCTGTCCTGCGTCCGCCGCCTGCGGCACTCCTAAGGTTGCTTTTTCTTCACACCGTGGGAAAACTCAACAACCTTCTCGCCCTTTTGGCTGACGATACAGGCCCTTGTGTCCCCCCTGCGTCACCACTCTCCCGTCCGTGACAATTTAACTCGCCTTTTTCTTGACTACAGACTTGTCCGCCAGATGGCTCACCATCCAGCCCTCGAGCTTCTCCGCCGTTGTCAGCTGGCCGTTTTTTGGGATGTACTGGAAGTAGACGTCGGTGTAGGCACAAACCTCGGATGTCCATCTGCGTATATATATATATATATATAGGTATACATATATGCGTTTGATAGGGCGTCTGTTGCACGTGTGTTGGTATGTGCATGTGTATACGCTTTTGCGCACGTGCATGTGCGCTATGCGTGTGTATGTGCGTGTGCACGTGTGCATGGGTGCATGTATGCGGTGGGGGGGGGCGGGGGGGGCGGGGGGGGGGGGGGGGGGGGGGGTTAGGGGGACCGGGGTGTAAACCACTAACTTCAACACTAACCGGCTGATTGCATGCGCGTGTGCATGCGCGTGTGCATGTGTATGCGCGTTGTATACGTGCATGCGCTGCTGTTCCTGTCAACAAGTTCAACACCGACCGCCTACTCCAACACCAACACCAGCCACCAGCCACCAGCCAACTCCAACGCCAACCGCCTACTCCAACAACTATACAAACCCCCTTTCTCCTTCTTCTACTCTTCTCCTCCTTCTCTTCCTTTTGCTTCTGCTTCAAAGCAAGCGTTTCGGGTGAGGCGATGAGAGAGCTCCTCCTCCTCCTCCTTCTTCTCCTCGCGTAAGGGAGAAAGCTCAGACAGACAATACAGGCGCCACCCGGACAGGGGCAACACAACGGATTGGCTCGTCAGACCACACAACCACACCTACCTGCTCCGGAAAGGCTTCCCCGGCTGCATCGCCGTGACTCTCTTCCTTTCCCTGCCCGTGAGCTTCTTGACCAAGAAACGCAGACCCGCCGCAAGGACGGCCAACAGCGGGAAAAATTTCCCGATGAACTCCAGCGCGCACCACACCAACACCGCCAAGGTGAGCACGAGGACCGGGAAAACGTTCGTGCGGATAAGACGCGACGCCTGTGTGGTGTAGTTTTTGCATCAGCGGAGTAGGGGAGGGAGGGAGGGAGGGGGGGGGGGAGGGGTGTACTCATTTGTTTCTTGCCTTAGTCGTTTGACAATTGACCACGCATCCCTTTCGAGATGGAGCAAGGGGGGGGGATAAGCTGGGCGGGGGAGGGAGGAGGGGGGGGGGTACTCGATAGGAGAGATGTACTCGATCTCATGCATTGCCGTAGTCGTATGACCATAGACCCTCGCATCCCTATAATGCCGGGACGGAGCATGTCGGGTTTTCACCGACCAGGCAGACATTGCTTGCACCAAGCGCGAAGCGCCGTGAGGTGTCCGGCGAGTCGCATGAAGGGTGAGCTGCATCCTACTAAGAACCGCTTTTGAGGCGAACTTGCATATGTATGACAGCTTCAATGAGTTAATTTAATTTCCGGTGTAGGCATTTCCAGAGACGGTAATGGGAGTACTATGTAACTGCCTCTTGGGCGTCTTGCCTTGAACACTACCAGGTACGTGATACGAGCAATTCCCTTGTGCCGAGTAAAGGTTCTTTACCTCGCACAAATTATCTAACTCGACAACCAGCTGTGGGCGACCGCCAAAAAAAACCAAAGTGGTACCCTGGTTGTCCAGCTCACGTAGTGAGCGGCATGTTTTAGAGTGTCCTTGCCAACCGACGCCAACCCAACCTATATATAATAGGGGAGGGGGGGGGGGGAGGGTACTCGACATCATGCATGGCCGTAGTCGTATGGCCATAGACTGTCGCATCCCTACAATGCCGGGACGGGGCACGTCGGATTTTTCACCGACCAGACAGACATTGCTTGTTTGCACCAAGCTTTGCAAAGCGTCCTGAGGTGTTGGGCGAGTCGCCTGAAGGGTGAGCTGCATCCTACTAAGAGCCGCTTGTAAGGCATCGCCTTGTACGCGGATGACAGCTTCGTAGAGCCAATTGAATTTCCGCGGTGTAGCCACTTCCTAGGGACAGCGATGGGAGTACTATGCAACAGCCCTACCATAAACACAATAACGTGATACGATCATTCCTACTTGTGCGTGGGGAGTAAAGGTTGTGCACCTCACGCAAATGATCTAACTCGACAACCAGCTGTTGACCGACCGCCGGGCAGCGGGGGGGGGGGGGGGGGGGGGGGGTAGGGGGTGTACTCATGTTCATGTAGGGGGGGGGGGGGCTTAACCCTTTTAGAAGTCCAGTCCCGTTTTTGGGGACACACCACTCAAATTCTAAGTAATTTGTCCCCAATTGTCCCCAAAACGAGACTGCGGTTCTAAAAGGGTTAAGGGCGGTTGGTTTTCTGAGAGGTCATAGTCGCGTGCACGTACAGTACTTCGCAAGGGCATTCTTGTCGTCTTCCGAGCGTCACTTCATCCCCAAGAATACAATCGAAGCCGTGACTACGCCCGAAGGATGAGACTGTTGTTCGGTCCCTCCCTCCTTGTCTTATTCAACTCGGGACGGGGAAGATAATACACCCGTATCGAGTATGATGTGAGTGATTCCTGTACCGCCTGTATGAAGCCCCTGTGTGTACCTGTAGTGTTAATGACTACCTGGTATTTTATATTGTTTCAATTGTCATCAGACGTACACATGTACATTACGTTATATTATTTATATTGTTCTAAATGTGTGCAGCGCGTATTCCAATCCGCATACGAGTACGAAAAAGGGCATCTATTGAATACAATACGATGACCTAAAACATGGAAAGTGATATTAACCAGCCTACTGTTTTGTGCAAAAATGTACCATCTGCCACGAAAATGTGCCGTCTGCCTACCAGGCAGGTATGCATATCCTTCCCCGGGTCATACGAAACCCGTGTACGTAGTACGCACGATCGAAATATCTACCACACAAAAGCCCGGACAATGTGTATATGCTTCGACGAAACCCTCGATGGTGTTGTTGTTGTTGCTGTTGATTGTTGTTGTTGTTGTTTTCGTTGTTGTTGTTGTTGTTGTTGTTGTTGTTTTTCTTTCTTTTTTTGTTTCCAAAAAGAAAACAGAGGCCACTCACCAATACTCCAAACTTCGCCTCGTATGCCGCCAGGACTTCCGCGTACGAGGCGGCTTGCGACAGCGACTCGGTGATGACTTCGCTCTTCAGCGATTCCGTCCCGAGGAACCAACAGGAGAAGCCGAGGTGAAGCAGAAGTGCCCAGGGCAATGACTTGTTCACCTTCGAGGTGGGGACGCAAAACGCGGGGGAGTTTGTAATGAGGGTGGGATGTTTGGCGTGAGATGCGGGCAGAAGTGCCCAGGGTAATGACTTGTTCACCTTCAAGGTGGGGACGCAAAACGCGGGGGAGTTTGTAATGAGGGTGGGATGTTTGGCGTGAGATGCGGGCAGAAGTGCCCAGGGCAATGACTTGTTCACCTTCAAGGTGGGGACGCAAAACGCGGGGGAGTTTGTAATGAGGGTGGGATGTTTGGCGTGAGATGCGGGCAGAAGTGCCCAGGGCAATGACTTGTTCACCTTCAAGGTGGGGACGCAAAACGCGGGGGAGTTTGTAATGAGGGTGGGATGTTTGGCGTGAGATAGATGCGGCTGCCTTTTGTTGTTCACGGTGTTGTGGTGTTGGTGTTGACGTTAGTGGTGATCATAGCTGTTGTTGCTGTTGTTCGGTGATGTTACTGGCGAACTATACATGTGTATAGCGGCGACCGGAGCTGAAGGAACGTTCCACACCTTGGACAGTGCATCATACAGATCATGTCAATCACATGGATAATAAGGATGGCATAGATCATATACATCATAAATATATTATATACTGGTATGGCATAGATCTCCTAGATCATACAGGTCATACAGATCATATAGACCATACAGATCATGTAGATCATATAGATCATTTGGATTATACAGATCATGTAGATCCTACCCTGCCGTTTTTATTTCGGGGGGCCATAGTTAATAGGACCAAATATTGTTGTTAAAAATGGTTAAATATATAGGTTTTTATGTGTACCATAGGTCCTATTAACTATGGCCCCCCGTAATAGTACGGATCCAACCCAGAAAACCTGTCCTGGGTCACCTAGATCACGCAGGCTATACAGCCCTCACGCCGCAACATGCGCTAGGCTAGATCACGCATGTCAGGAAGCTATTCTTGTCTGAAAATCTAGATCGTCACTGATCTGTCGATGATCCGTTCGGAACGCGAAGAAACCGAAACGGCAAAAACCAACCCTCTAATATATTAATCGCCTGCCGCTGGGTTTCCACCCACTTAAGCTCAAATACGTTTTCGCCTTAACCCGATGGAAAACGTTAAAAACACTTTGATTATATGTTTATAAGCTAACCCCCCCTATATTTTGGGTCAGAGAGATGTAACTTTCGTACAGGGTTTTGAGAGTACCTGAAGCTAGTTTTTGAAAATAAAAAAAGTCGCTAAAAAACAAAACATGTTTTGGTGCAAGTGACGTACGGCTTTCGCACCTACTCGCATAACACAATCGGGGGAGGAGGGGGGAGCTTAGCGGGCCAATCCAAAGCCTACCTGCCGCTGCAGCGCGTCTTCTCGGTGTGGCGGCCGCCTGTAGAAGCGCAGGAGCATGGTCTTGTCAACCCAGTAGGTGATGAAGAAGAAGAGGAAGGACAGACCGTTGATGACGAAAATTCCTCCCGAGTAAGCCATCGCCACAAACAGGAGCGTAAGGAGGTACGAGTAGCGAGTCTACGTTGTGCATGGTGGTGGTGGTGGGGGTGGTGGTGGTGGTGTTTATCGACGAGAGAGAGAGAGAGAGAGAGAGAAAGAGAGAGAGAGAGAGAGAGAGAGAGAGAGAGAGAGAGAGAGAGAGAGAGAGAAAGAGAGAGAGAGAGAGAGAGAGAGAGAGACGGCGGGGGTGGCGAAGGGGGTGGCGAAGGGGGTGGCAAAGGGATCTAGTCAATGATGGAAAAAGGCGTTTTATAGCGTTTTTAATGTATATATATTTCAGAGACATGCAACAGTTGTGTGTCCTTTTCGTAAGCGTAAGGCTTTTGTTTTTGATTTTAGGGATGACAAGCAGGCGTTCTTCTTGTGTTGCGTGGCTTTCTTTGTTTATTGTATGGGATGTTCGACACTCGTTTTTTTTACGTTTTGTTGTTTGTAGCTTTTCGGGAGTCATCGGCATCGAAAAAATTCTACGCGCACGGCAGTCCTTATATGCGCACGGCAAAAAGCGCTTCGCAGAGTCACAGAAACCCTCAAGCTTTGCGCACTTAAAGTGTTGTATGTATGAACCGAAACTCCCACCCGCATGCCGCAGCACGCAAGATAACGCCTCCTAGTACACACACGCACCCCTGGCCTTAATGTCCGAGCTATTTTTTCTAAAGCACGCCTTGAGGGGGGTACACGCGTCGAAAAGGGCAGGTGTGAGAGCATTTCGCAGAGGCGCTTCGTACAATCCGACGCGAGGCGACGGGTGGAAGAAAGCGCTGAACCGTTCCTCGCGATAAAGAAATGCAGGGCACAGTCTGCCGTTGTGTGGGGGGGGGATAACAGCCGGCTATGTCACCCCGGATCTGAGTACGGCTATAGGGTAGAGATTGAAAACACATGGGATGGAAATATAGAGGCGTTGAGGCGTTCTACGATAGAGGCCCACCCTATTTGTTTTAGGCTTCTCACTTGACCCTTTTAGAACCGCACTCCCGTTTTGGGGGGAAAAATACTTGTAATTTGACTGGTTTGCCCCCAATTCGGAACTGCGCTTTTAAAAGGGTTAAGGAGCTCCATACCTCGCCCGAAATCTGATTTCAGCCAAAATCAAACTGCATCCCGCAGAAAAACCCCATGGCCCAAGTATAACAAAACGTCCTTGTTCGAAACAAAATTGGCATTCCGACGATTTTGGGTTAAGGAGCCCCCCCCCCGTCAATCAGAAAAGGTGTCTGTCAATGTAAGGACCGATTGGAATTTATATTCATGTCTAAACAACCCTTATATTCTCGTCCATAACGGCTTGTGCACACCTCGAAGTGTGTTGCTAAGCGTACCCATCGATAGAATCCGATTCATTCGGACATGGCAGGTGCTACAGCGTCCGTCAGACCTGAAAAAACTTGACAGAACATTCCAACCAAAGTAAGGCGGTCTCCTTTTGTGACTCACTCACTCCACTGCTCCACTGGGGTTCTTACCCGACGTTTCACCCCTCGAAGTTGTGTTTCCGCTCATTTATGAAAGCATCGATGCGCATAATGAGCATCGCCCTGCCCGCTTGCGACTGTAAAAATCGTCCGAAGTAGGTGAGCTGTTTATCTCGCGCGCTATACGGTATAATGAATTGTTCTAGGAATAGCGGGGGGTTGGAAGGCGTTTCGTTCTGAGGAGGAAGGGGGGGAGGGGGGGGGGTGTACTCGATAGGAGAGATGTACTCGATCTCATGCATGGCTATAGTCGTATGTACCATAGAAGGGAGAGGGGGGGGGTGCTCATTGTCATTGTCATGCATGGCCGTAGTCGTATGACCATGGACCCTCGCATCCCTACAATGCCGGGACGGAGCACGTCGGGTTTTCATTGACCAGGCAGACACTAGCAGGGGGGTGAGGGTGGGGGGTGAAAATATTGAACGAGTCCGCTGTTACGAGAGGCCATTTTGTTTTTTTTTGCTCATCCCCTTTATTATCCTCGCCCATCTTCTTCTCTCTCTTCTTCCAACTCGTAACTCAGATCCGGGGTCACATAGCAGGCTCTTCTCCCGCCTTCCCGCTACGGTACGTGCCTTCATTTTTATCGCGAGAAGATTTCAGCCTTTTCTTCCCTCGTCGACTCGCATCGAATTGTGCCTACCCACGCTGCAAGGCGCTCTCAACAATAATAATCCTTTTTATTTTTTATTTTTGCAAATAAAGTCAACGTCCGACCCACCTGGAGCTCGAACCCAGGGCTCAAACACAAGTAGAATTCGATGTTAACCACTTGAACCACCGGGGCGACCAGCTTACAACGTAGTAGTGACCCCTCCACACAGTGCCTGTAAACATGCGCCGGCCTACAATACTGGCACTATTATAGCGGCAACCGGCATTATTCCCTCCGCACACCACCCACACTCTGGAGTCACCCCACGGTAGGGGGTTGCACTCTTTTGGCCTAAGGTTTCTGACCGATTGAGTTCCCTTAGTGAGGACCTAGCAGTTGGGATGAAAATTTTACTCGTATATTCGTTTTAGGACTAGCACATAGAAGTGCCGGTCGGGTGGCGCGATTATATTTCAAGTTTTATATCGGGTGAGATATTGTGAGGGGTTCGGGAACGTCTGGTGCACCCCTACCGTGGGACGGCTCTCTGGCCAAGCGTTTCCACCGGCGCTATAGCGGGCAATCGGCACTAAAAGATGGGCCGCTACTATTACGGGGGGCCACGGTTAATAGGACCTATGGTGTACGTAAAAACCTACCCTGGTATATATTTAACCATTTTTACTAACAATACAGGTGTCCTCACTCAAGGAGCTCCATGCCTCACCCGAAAACTGACTTAAGCGAAACTTAAATGGCATTCGATGAGCAATCCCAAGGCCCAAGTATACCAAAACGTCAGTTTTCGAAACAAGATTGGCATTCCGACGATTTCGGGTTAAGAAGCCCCGTCACTCAGAAAATATTTTAGCGGAAATGTAGCTACCTCTATCGTAGAACGCGTTATTAACTTATGGTCCCCCGTAATAGTACTGCTGTGGTCAGAATCTACGGTGGGAGCACAAAACAAAATATCCCGCGTAATCCCCGCACGTCCTCGCGACGACGCTCGGTCACGAATGCTACTCGCTGTATGTCGGTTAGTGAAGACTTAGAGTTAGTTTTTCTTTTCTTGTCAG
>JARUPZ010000031.1:2763968-2930957 GCA_031213475.1 Nereocystis luetkeana
CGCATCCACGTCGTTGTGTGTTCGTTGTGCGATGGTTTCCTACTTGGGTTGCTGGATACGGCTGTACCGTAGAACACTATCACACTGGGTGATAAGATAACCCACCCCCTGGGACGAATGTCAGACCCGGTTAGCTCCGAAACATGGGGGGCATACACAACGAAAATTGTGGCTTCGGAAAGATTTCGTCGAGAAGGTTGGATTGACACATCGCTCGTCGTATTCAGTACGCCCTCCTCCCCGTTTTCGAGAAATCCAGCTTCGAAAATCGTCCGAGAGTGTGTGTTGCCTTGCGTGTGATACGGTATCCGCCCTCTCTCTCCTTTTTTGTTGCGGTGGCTGGCACGGCGGTGTTAGCCCTCTCGGTTGTTAAGCATAATAACCGTGGGGGTGTTTTCGATGCTCCCGCAGCGGTATCTCATCAGTTCCCTATTACTATCAAAATTGTATGGTGCTTCGGTGTCTGGCGCGACACGTTCGCGCTCTCGGTTTACCTATCGCTTGCCCCGTTGCTGTGATCGATGCTCGGCGACAGCTCCAGCAGCGCATCGTCGACGTGACAAGGGTCTGGCGGAACTTTACCACTAAATACAACTGGTACGACTTTGAATGCACCGTACTGGCGGCCGCCGTGCGTTTGGCTTCCCCTCTACGCTAAATACACTGGCTACTTGAACACCGGGTACCGTGGGAGCGGGTTGCTTTCGGGGGCCATGGTGGCCGGCGGTCGACGCAGCGACCTCACCTCTTCTGGGATGCGCACTGGGCTGGCGTGGATCTGAGGCGCCGATGGCCGTATCAGCGTTCGTTCGCTGCAGGCGGTTGCGAACTTGCGACCGCTTCGCTTTGCCATAAGAATTCCGTTGTCTGGAGTCAATTCCACTCAATTCCAAGATAAGATTGACGCACGAGAATAAGTGTGTCTGTTAGTTACCACAACCATCGGGTCCCGCGACTACACCCGCCTCAGGGTTGACCCCCCCCCCCCCCCCTCACCCTCCCTCCCCCCCCTCCACCCCCCCCCCTTGCCTTAACTCGTATAACGGCCACCGTGCAAGCCCATTTGCGGGCAGTAGAGATGCTGAGCCCCACTCCATGATGCATTATTTTTGTGTGGGAGGCTCCCTCAGCGAATATTTGGCCGGGATTGCGGTGGACCAAAATCTTGACGAATGGGGCCGCAGATCCTAAAGCTCTTTGAAAACAAAGGTATGGTCTTCAACGTTTCGTTTGGTAAGATGCTTCGGGCCTCTAGCGAGGCTATAGTAGCGTTAGCAGAGCGGGGTTGCCTGGTGATTTGCGCTGTCAGAGCGATTGTGGCGCACATCTCTACCGCACAGCGTATGAGGTGGGGCTTGACAGCATGGAACATTTTCCCCGTGGTTTGGGCTGAAGGTGGCCGGGGCAGTCTGCCGCTCTCCGCAGCCGGTATAGCGACCACTCTGCAAGGCCATTTGCGGGCGGCAGAGCTGTCGAGAGCCACTTCACGATGCGCCCTTTCTCGCGTGGAAGGCTCCGTCTGCAATGCCATAGCCGGGGCCGTGGTGGACGAGAAAATGAAACTTGGCGCCTGGGAGACAGTGTCGGTAGCCAACTACTATATCGGGGCCATCTCTAGTGGAAACGTGCACGGTAGCAAGAGGGAACGCGGCCAGAGCTACGCCGACGCTAGCAAGCTACCGTCGTCGCCCGACTTTGAGAAATATTTCGAAGCGTGTGCGGGATTGGATTGATCCAATGTTAAGGAGGTTTCGGTGAGACAAATCTGTCCCTGCCCAGTGGTCAACTACGAACACAATGCAACGGGCCAATGCGGTATGAGCAGGACCACGAGCCGGCGCAGGAGGCCTCATCCTACCCAATACTCAAAATGAATGATCCACCGTAGGGAGACATAACACAATAGTAAAGCGGCGATCGCATCGGAGGACCCCAATAACAGAACCACGGATTCGATAGGAATGTCTCGGAAGTTGTACCCCAGAGAGGGCACTCCTCTTCTTCGCTCCCAAAACCGCGTGAGCAGAGTTGGCTCCGACTTCTCGAGACCATCCCACCTAACCGGCAGTATTGTTCATATGTGTTCGTACCCAGATCACATACAGGCACTATCCGCGCGCTGAGTATACGATACGCCAGCAGAGCGTCCACTCAGCGCGAGGGGGTGTACCAGGCGAGGACCGTCTGCCCGCGCAGGAGCCCGACTCCATACGCAATGATTACATTGAATGATCTACGGTAGGGAGACATAATGCAATACTCATACTAGTAGCAATTTACACAAGACTTCCACCCATCAACAACAGCAACATAACCGATTAACACAGAGACGGGGGAGGGGGGTGCTCATTTGTTGCTTGCCTTAGTCATTTGCCCATTGACCGCGCATCCCTTTCGAGACGGAGTACTGTTCCTACTCCTAAGAACGACACCTCTAACAGTAGGGTGCTCATTACGTTGTTTCCAATATATCACATAAAATGTTTTGCTAATCCTATCCCCTTCCTGCTTCGCCACCTGTGGCCTGCGGGGGGGGCAGAAATGGGGCGTTTACATGCCATTGTGTTCGTAATTTGTATACCAGTACGTATGTATTATTATAGCTGTATTTTCGTATTCCCCCTCCGCCAATGTCCTGTTAAACTCTGGATATGCTGTATCTAATGAAAAGCCAGGTTTAGAATGGAACTCCCAAAAAAAGTATACCCAAAAAAGTAAACGTTTACATTAACAACTCCATGTATGTATACTACAGCAGTCTAAACGATTTCCGTTGACATTCTTTACCCGCCTCCAGCCTGAATTCGATCTACTCTTCTGAAACGTGCTACTATAGGGGTCCACCCTGATTTGTCTGAGGCTCCTACGTCCCCTCGAAGTACAACGGAATTCACCGGGGACACCCAAATGAATACGACTGACGCTACCCGCAACTCGTACCTGTACGTACACACTCTGCCCAACAACGTATAGATCACAAGTTGCAGACTTATCCTTCTGCCGCCCGGTAAGGACGGCGTGGCGGCTCAGAAAGCTTTCCCCCAAATGCGACACCTTTGTCGAAGAACGCCTCTTCTTAGTTATGTTGCCCTTTCCATTACCTTCTTATATACCGGTATACGAATATGGCACAATAATATAGTTCATGTGGTTGCCTCGTATGCCGCATCCAGACTCCAACCCGACGTCATGGGATATGTTAGTTACCCCCACCCCTGTACCCTTGTGGCAACACAATATATTATAAACCTCATATCGTGGGAGATTGTGGAACGTACAAGGAGGGGCGGGGTGTGCTGGCTGAGGAAATGAGAGAAATTGACTAACGTTGTATGGAGAAATTTAGTACACTATTAATATTAGGAAATAGCAAAGAAACGATCGCTATCCTAAGGGATAAATGGTGGCCACAAAAGGCAAAACAGGAAGGGGATAAAGTAGGCAAGAAGCTTTCATGATACGTGGAAAAACACGTAATGGGCGCCCAGATGTTGGAAGTGTCTCGTTTAGGAGGAGGGGCGGTGCTCTGCTTCGAAAGGGGTGCGTGATCAACGGTCAAAGAGCTAAGGCAAGCGTACATTCCGCCCCCTCCCTGCTCCTCCCATAGCATACTGTACAACAAGCCTCCTGGCACCCCCACTATTATTAGAGTTTGAGAGATATCTTCCTTGAGGTGACTACCTGTGTATAACAACCGAGACCCTCTGCAAGAGGCACGCCTTACATATTTGCTTTCTATTCTAGATACAGTAGGGGCTGCCCATCCCTTCCCCCCACTGCACTCTCTTGCCGCTAGCTGATCGACGAAGCTGTCATCGTACCTTCTCGCCCCAAGACGCCTCAAGCTTTTCACCGCGAAATTGGCAAGCTTGTGGTTACGCTCATCGAACAACACCTACCTATACCTACCTGTTGTCCCGGACGAGCATACATAGTGTTGGCGCTTGCGCGCCTCGGAGGTAGAAGCAGCTGATCCGTCGAGGTCAGCGCTGCCGCCGCCGCGCAGGTGTCTCGCTTTTGCGAGCCTGCGTGGGCTAAATCTAGTAGGATGGCCTTGTGTCGGTTCTCCGGATTCAGCGCATCCCGAAGACATCTCCTCTCCTGATGAAGATCTCTATCCCCAGGTTCCGGTTCGCGCTCCCCCCACTTTCAACTAGGCAAGAGATGGCAACGCAGGTGGCCGGGACCCCTCTCCTTGCACAAGGTGGCCGTAAAAACATTCTTGTGAAGGCATATTGAACAATGTAGCACACCGTTAGGTACACCGAATCGGGAGGTTGTTGACACCTTGTGGTGTTTGCGTCATTTCTTGATCATGTAGCACCACCTGCTAGACTACTCCGTCACTGGGTGGTCTAGCAGGTGGTGCTATATATTGCCCATGGGTGTGTCGGGGTCTCAAATCTCGCCCGAATTCGTGGTTTCTTCTTTCCGAGCGTGCGCGCGGAAGACAATACGAATGATTGTGATAGCGCGCCTCTAGACACCTGTAGCGTTTGGCGAGGGGGGGGAGGGGGTCGGAGATCGCCGTTACTAAGTCGGCGAGATTCCACGAACACTAAAGCATACCTGGTATATTTTATTGATTATATAGCACAACTTGCTAGGCCACTCAGCCAACTCTTTTGTTGATTATATAGCACTACCTGCTACACCACTCAGTCAACGCTGACTGAGGGGTCTAGTGCAGGTAGTGCTATACAACAAACAAAAGTGTTCAATGTCTCCACACATATTTGTTTACGCTCACATTGTGCAGGGGGGGGGTCCGGTCCCGGCCACCTGTGAAGCCCTCTGACGGTGCGAGAGATCGCGTGGGGAAGCGGCTGGTGCCAGTTCGTCTGTGCTCCTTCTCTGGGGCAGGTGCGTGCACGTCGTGTGTACACGCCGACCCCGTCGGAGCAGAGGAACCTCGCCCCCACAAAACTTTCTCGATACTCACCCGCCGTCTTTACTCCCCCCACGAACGCCGAGAGGGGTATATGACTCGGAGCGAGTTCGTTGACCGCGCCCGAAGGCAGACAGTAGTTCCAGCCCCCTAGAGGCGTCTCCCGTGGCAAACCTATGGCGAAGCCTCGTGTGTCTACTTCCTCTCAGCGGGCTGTCCAGTCCTGGTGGGCGCGCCGTCTCTGGCAGCAGTATATACTACTGCAGCACATGAGGTAGTGCATTGTTGGGCGTAAGTGTTAAGTGTAGGTGGTAGCCTATACGTACGCTGTCAACCTTCAGTACAAGTAGCCACTGCTAGCAATAGTAGCAGCGGTGAGCGGCAGAGCTGCTGTGTCAAGGGCATAGCCTATAGGTAGCCTATCACCACCATGCAAATACACCCAGGATAAAAAAAGGCGGCGCCAAGCGAACATAGTAACTAACAACTTCGTGGTTAAACATCGGCGTTCTGGAATAGTGCGGCGGGATCACTGTCGCTTTCTTCGAGATCAAAGGGTTACCGTTTTCGTATAAACATGTTGCACAAGATGAGAGCCCAGTAGCTCTAGACTTTGTGGCAGAGGGCGACAGCCCAGTAGCTCTATAGACGTTGTGGCAAAGGAGACTGCCCCCGCGCTGTCAATCTTCTCTACTCTTCTATCCTTCTCTCATCAGTTTTCAGCATCCCCTGGACTTTTGACACAGAGTCCATCGTTCTCAAGTTTTTGGCCGCGGTTGCCATTTTCGAACGCCAACGCATATCTGCCTCGTGCGCTCTGCACGCTCCTCACTTTGTTTAGTTGCTATTAGTACCAACGCCAGCCTTTGCGACCACGTCAGGCCGTATCACCACATACTACGATAATAGGTTACGAGCCATCGTCTACAGCCCGGCGCGCACGTCAGGAATCTTCAAGGAGATGTCTTCGAGGGAATCTGTAGTCTAGGCCGTATCACCACATACACCAATAGGTTACGAGCCATCGTCTACAGCCGCCGTGCACGTCAAGAATCTTCAAGAAGCTGTCTTCGAGGGAATCTGTAACCTAGAGCAGCAGCACGAAGCTGTGGTCAGCGACGGGACTGTCAACTCGGAAGTTTGAAAACGGGTTTTTAATCAGAGCTTACGACAGCGACTCGGATTTAGCCAGATCAACTAAGAACGAGATAGTTTGCACTCGTGACCGAGTGCGTCTTGGCCGTGTACTGCTGTCAGGACGGCATTGCATCTACGCGTCAACATCGTTGGCGGGACGCCGTACTTTTCGGGTATTCTTCATGCACGGCTTCAGATTTGTGCGGCATAATTCCCGCAATATCTTGAGGCATCGCAGATTGTATTACATCCACTTAAGCCTGCACCAGCTGCAGCATAGACGGTACAGGTAGTGCACGTCAGCCATTCGAACATGGATCGAGAAATGACTTGAGACATTCAGTCGAGCGTGTACCACCTGCAGCATAGATGGCACGGGTAGTGCACGTCTGTAAAACACGGATCGAGAAACAACCCAAGGCGTTCAGCTTTCATAAGCTGTAGTACAACAAGAAGAAGCTGCACGAGCTGCAACGTAGGCGGTACCGGTAGAATTCGCGCCAGGGGGGCACAGACCACGCTTTGCATTGGGTGTGTTTTCCGGACACCTGCACAAGGATTACAGCAAGATCTTCACAGGCCCTTTATATTGGCTGCTGAGCGTGGGGAGCCATCGTCATGGGCGGCACGCGAACAACCTTCTCGTCGTTTGGGAGAATATGTATCAAAGTTCGACGGCAAGAAGGCGGACAAGTTCTTCGAATGGGGTTCCAAGCTTTGTACCAGCCTCAGCATCTACAACAAGTCATTTTCAAAATCCTCCAAGTGTGAGAACGACGACGATCAGACCACCGCCCATGGGGCATGGGATGCCGCCAACCATGATCTGTTCAGCGTACTGTTCTTATCGACGGGCGGCTCAGGCTTCTTCGTCGTACGGAGATTTGAGAGCACGACACTTGAGGACGGCGCAGGGCATGGACAACCAGCGTGGGTAGCGCTAAAAGGTTCAACGGGAGTTCGTGCGAAGCGACTCGCGCGGAACATGTGAAGATGAACAACTCGCTAAAGTGCTCAAGACAGGACCCCGACGGGTACCTCTACATCATGGACAGCTGCCTCAGCCACCTTATTGCGTTGCAAACCACCAGAGGATCCAAACCTACCGACAATACGAATACATCATGCTTCAAGCTCTTCCACCGGATCACAAGGCTATTTACCAAGCTCATCTGGAGAGGGAAAACTTCGGCCTTTGTTGATATCCGACGTACGGTGGTGGCCTTTTACGCAGAGAGTCTCGCCCGTTCACGCTCTGATTCATGCAGGGATATTGCGGGACGTGGTGCCGCCATACAGACAATGGTCCGTGACCGCGAGGCCTCAAGTGTCACTTTTGTGATCGTGTCGGTCACTTCAAAAGTAAGTGCCCCGTCCGCTCCAAGTGCAAGACAGCAGCAGAACGGTGGACAGCAGCCACAACAGCGTGAATAATACCAGAACAGCCCTCTCAGCAGCACCAACGAAGCGGTGGAGGCGAACGAGGTATCATGTGGTGCTGATATAAAAAAACATCGACGCACAGCGACGCCGACAGCTGCGCCAGGAGATGCAATTGAGATGACGGCAACGCCCACGTTGCTGCCGTCGGGCCTTCGGTGCGTCAAGGGAATCTGCAGCGCTTCGACCTTCCGGAAGAGGATGACCAGCCGGCACGCCCCCACATCCCCTTGACAGTGACGGAGGTACATCACACGGTGGCAACTGCAGCGAGACAAATCCACAAGCCATGCTGTTCGGCTCACTGTCAGCATCGTGTCCTTGGTCATTTCAGGGACGCACCTAGCCCGCTGACTCTCTTGGGGGCCAGGAAAATCCAGACTTCTCCCACACGTACAGGGGAACGGACGGTGAGGGTGAACCGCTCTACGGCGTGGCCCTGGTGGAGTCCGGACAGGCCGACATCGAGCGCAAACCGCACGTGAACGGCAAGCCGCTGTCTCGTTTGGTGGCTAGTAAAAGCCGGCCTCCTCCTACATATGTGGGGTGACGGACGGTGAGGATGAACCACTCTACAGCGCAGCCCTGATGACCTCAGAACCGTCCGAGATCGAGCGCAAACCGCACATGAACGGCAATGTCGATATTGTCCTAGTCGACAGCGGAGACTCAGTCCACTACTTCGACGACCTCATAATTCCCGAGCTCAAGCACCGTCTACAGGACTGCCCCTTCCTCAGCACGCCTCGCACGATGCTCACAGTTACGGGAGCTCTGCTGGATGGCATAGCGGAGGGTGTCCTTCAAGGCCTCATCACCGACGAATACGGAGAGCACCACGTCGCGCGGGTCGCAATCCTACTTGTGCCCGGTATTGGGCGAAATCTTCCTCGGTAAATACAGCAGCAAGAAAGGGCATCGTTTCGTTTGTCGATGCCAGGTAACCCCAGGTTGGAGGCGACCGACATTGCCGTGCCATCTCGTGGAGAGGACGATGATATCCACTCCCTCAAGCTAGGCTTCAGCGCGGGCGGCTACACAGGAGATAAAGTGGTGATTAATGCAGTGGTCAATGCACAAGTATGGCACCAACGGCTGTGTCACCTCAGCAAGTTGCAGCCTTCTTCCTCGGTAGGCCTCGCCCGGGCGTTCTTCCTCCGGGGGAGCCATACCACCGAGGTCAAAGTCTTTCCCTGTACCTGCGCCTGTGCCTGCGCCAAACCGGCGTCTGCACCGGCGGCACCGCAAGCAACTGCCACGGGCACTATTCATTACGACATCCAACAACTGCGCAAGCTAGGGTCTCATGTAGGATTGGGCATCGCGTACCAACGCGACAACATCGTGTTCAGCACAGAGTACGCCTTCGCCACGGCTAGCACGCAAGCTTCCGGCGCGGGAGAGCGAAGAAAGCGTGTCTTACATCTTTAAGGAGGCTACATGAACCTGCCACAAAGGGCGCGTTGGAAAACAGCATCATACGAGGAGACCGCAAGCCTGGAGAAGCCCGGCGTCTACGAGCTGGTACCAATCACCGCCGTCCTGGCAGGACAGAGGGTGGTAGGCACGCGAAGCGAGCAGCTGCTGCACAGGCTCAAGACACAGCTTATGGACCGTTTCGGCGACGTGTTTAGGGTGCTCGGCATGAACGTAAACTGTGACCGCTAAACATGGTCGATCACCATCGACCATAATGACCACAAGGAGGACATCGTCGAGCGCTTTGGCATGAATGACTGTAACCCCGCCTTAATATCAGAGCGGGACCGGAAATTTCGCTCAACCCACCGGAGAAAAATGTGTTGGACAAGGAAGGCAAGCGGCGGTACCAGACAATCGCAGGTGCCATCAAATACTTCGAATAGGTGTCTCGGTATATTATCATCTACGCCGCGAATCAGCAGATGTTCAAGTCTTCCAAGGCTCACATGAGGGGGGGGCATGCATCTACTTCGCTAGTTGGCCGGGTCCACCCACCTCTCTATCACCTACAAGCAGGGGGGATTCGAGCTCACCGTCTTCTCAACTGCTAGCTGTGGTAGCAACCCATACAAGTCGACATCGTCGTACATCATGATGCTCGCCAGCGGCTCAACCAACTTTAAGGTGGAACTTCAGGCCCTCGCCGCGCAGTCACCAATGGAAGCGGAGCTCGAGCAGCAGCGCTCACAATAAAAGATACCGTCTTCCGCAAAAACATGATGGAGGGCCTAAGATTCAAGAATGAATTGGGCAGTGTTCCTTTCTAGGAAGACAACAATTCGTCGCTTCATGTGGCCAACAATCGCACCTACTACTCCCCTCGGGCAAAGCACATCGTGCTGAGGTGCTTTTTCGTCAAAGCGCTGGTCGAGAACGGCACGATCGTCATT
The DNA here is from genome assembly GCA_031213475.1 of Nereocystis luetkeana. Lineage (NCBI taxonomy): Eukaryota > Phaeophyceae > Laminariales > Laminariaceae > Nereocystis > Nereocystis luetkeana. The sequence goes on from JARUPZ010000031.1 coordinate 2,773,806, forward strand.
CACTACATCAAGACGCAAGACCAGTTCGCCGACATCGGGACTAAGCACCTTAACAAGCAGGGTCACCGGGAGCTCATCGACAAAACCAGGGACCCTGGAGCCGAATCGCATCGAAGACCTTGCTATAGATTAAGGCGTCTTCGCAGGCACTAAATTTGGCTGTGTGAGGTGACTTACCCACCAAGAAGAGCACTTCCATTCAAGAATGGGGGAGGGGGGTTGCGTAGCAACCAAATTTTAGTTCGTAGGAGGATTGCGCTTGGATTAGCGGATAACTACTCATATTAATAGTGCACTTGGGCCATTTGCCGAAGTTCAGGGTGTATTGGCCGTTTGAGTCACAAGCAACAGTATATTTCCGGAGCCGCTCGTCGTACCTGTTCAGTGTCCTCAGGCTTGGGACTCGTGAGACACGCATTGGAACCAGTTGCACTTATGGTTTCATTGTATGATTCACAGCTCTTATTCGTAGCTGTTCTTGCTTAGGCGTTAGCTTTAGGTTCGCACGGCATACACCGAATACGGAATTCGAGCTCTGTGAATTGCGTGGGCAAGTATGCATTACATCTCGTTGGGGAGTGCCTTGAGTCGCTCTCTCTTGTTGGTCCGTAACTTGGCTTTGAGCGAAACATGTTATTGACTGAAAATTCGATATGCTATTTCTAATGTGGGGGGGATGTTAACCCTTTTAGTACTGCAGTCCCGTTTTGGGGACAAACTACTTAGAATTTGACTCGCTTGCCCCAAAAACGAGACGGCAGTCCAAAGAAGTGTAGGCTAGTCGCACTGTGGCGATTTTCCTATCGATTCGACCAAGTACTGGTTATCGCGAGACATAATCAACAAACAGACTCGCACTTCCCCGAAGAAGGGGGAGTGTTAAGTGTAGGCTAGGTAGCCTATACCTACATAGGTGGTCAACGATCAGTGCCACGTTACTTAGTAGTAATTGCTAGCAATAGTAGCAGCAGTAAGCAGCAGAGCGGCTGTGTTAAGGATATAGCTATGGGTAGTCTATCGCTATTATATAACAAGCACACTAAATAGAGGGGGGGGGCAACGGTGCAATAAGAAAAATATATCGGTTTCGTGAGAATCTGCGAAGTGCGGCGAGACTACGTAGTCCGCTCGAGAACAGAGTAACAGGTAATATTTTCAAGATTGTTGTACGAGACAACAGCCCAATAACTCTCGACGTTACGGCACAGGACCACAGTCCAGTAGCTCTAGACGTCGTGGCATGGAAGGCAGCCCCCACGCTGTCACTCTCCTCTACTCTTCTATTCTTCTCTCATCAGTTTTCAGAATCCCCAGGACTTTCGACCCAATAGTCCATTGTTCTCAAGGTTTTGGCCGCAAGCGCTATTTTTTAAAACATCAACGTCATGTTCATGTATCACGCCTACTGCACGCTCCTCGGTTTTAGCTTAAGTAATTGCTACTAGAGACAGCGTTTGCGACCACGTCAGGTCGTATCGCCACGTACGCCGACGCTACTCATAGTGTGTTCGATCTTGCGATCGTTCGATGTTAAGCCAGAGCCAAACGATTTAATTCGATTTCCACACAGGTGTCAAAGTTATCGCACACCAGGTGCGTAAAAAGGCAAGAAGAACGAAATATTTTTTTTAACGATCGCATTCTCACGGTATTAATAATAGTATGACGGGGGGCCATAGTTAATAGGAACAAATATTGTTTGTAGAAAAGGTTAAATATAGAGGTTTTTATGTATACGACAAGGTCCTAGTAACTATGCCCCCCCGTAATAATAGTTGTAGTAGTGGTAGTGGTAGTAGTAGTAGTAGTAGTAGTAGTAGCAGTAGTAGTAGTAGTAAGTAGTAGTAGTAGTAGTAGTAGTAGCAGCAGTAGTAGTAGTAGTAGTAGTAGTAGTAGTAGTAGTAGTAGTATTAGTAGTAGTAGTAGTAGTAGTAGTAGTAGTAGTAGTAGTAGCAGTAGTAGTAGTAGTAGTAGTAGTAGTAGTAGTAGTAGTAGTAGTAGTAGTAGTAATAGTAGTAAGTAGTAGTAGTAGTAGTAGTAGTAGTAGTAGTAGTAGTAGTAGTAGTAGTAGTAGCAGTAGTAGTAGTAGTAGCAGTAGTAGTAGTAGTAGCAGCAGTAGTAGTAGTAGTAGTGTTAGTAGTTTAGTATTATTAATAGCAGTAGTAGTAGTAGTGGTAGTAGTAGTAGTAGTAGTAGTAGTAGTAGCAGTCGTAGTAGTAGTAGTGGTAGTAGTAGTAGTATTAGTAGTAGTAGTAGTATTACTGTAGGAGTAGTAGTAGTAGTAGTGGTAATAGTGGTAGTAGTATTAATAGTAGTAGTAGTAGTAGTAGTAGTAGTGGTAGTAGTAGTAGTAGTAGTAGTAGTAGAGTAGTAGTAGTAGTAGTAGTAGTAGTAGTGGTAATAGTGGTAGTAGTAGTAGTAGTAGTAGTAGTAGTAGTAGTAGTAGTAGTAGTAGTGGTAGTAGTAGTAGTATAGTAGTGGCGTTCCATTCCAGTATGGAAGCAGGTTTAGGAGCAGGAACAGCGGGGGGGGCAGTGCTGTGTCATGGGTGGGTGTGGTACGCATAATTACATAATTACCTGGTACCTGGTACTATAATTATTATCATGTATTGTACCAGGTAGTTACTATTAATAACGAAAACGTAAATGTGGCAGCGGCAGTGGTGTGTCGCGCACGTCATTGCCAATCACACAACAATCTATTCTTCTACTGGATGTGCTACATATATACTACCCGCTTTTTTTTTTAGCATCGCATGTATGTGCTGATGTTCGATACACGGAGACCGGCTTCGCCTGCTGCCGACCGTTCATTACTACTATTATTAATACATACTACTACTGCTGCTGCCGCCATGTTCTGCCAATAAATTCGCAAACAAACAACGTATCTCCAACCTCAAACATAGTGTCGTTAACCCCCAAGGGGAGTGTGGACTTTCGCTTTTTTTGCGTCCTCGGCGTATTCTACCATACCCACCCACGGTACACAAACCAGTCGCGGGCATACGTCATCCGGCGGCGGAGCCCCCCTCGAAGTGTGTATCTGTGATAGGGTGTGCCAACAACAAACACTTTTTTATTGAGTTGCTGTCGTTTCGCTGTTGAATGTATAGGTGTTGGTGCCGTTATTGCTACTGCTGCAGTTGTTGGCGTCTTGCTTATTGTTGTCGCTTTTTTATTGTGTGTGGTTGCTTTTTTGCTGCGTGAAGTAGCGCCGCCGACATGGGTGATTCGTTGTATTATTGGTGCCCGTCCGACGGGCAGCGGATTATTTTACAACTAAACTCCCTCCCGAAAAAAAACAAAAGGCGGAGAGAGATCCAGATCACGTTGTGTCGTCAATCAATTAATCATCGGAAACTCTTTCTTGAAAATCATAGTCGAGAGTGGGTGGCATCATCACACACAGTTAGTAGTAAGTACCAGGTAGTAGTCAAGGTATATGGTGGTATCTTGGTGGTACCATCACACACAGCACAAACACAGCAGTGTGGTTAACATAGCCATGATGATGATCAAACAAGAGATTGTTATATAATCATATATCCGGTCGCCCGATTGCAACAACAATGAATAATAACGACCACAACCGACAAAATATACGATCACACATACATACATACACCCATAATAATACTGGTACTCTACTAGTACGACTACTATCAATATTATTAGTATTAAAACTACTATTAACACTACGGCTACCACTCTATAATACCTGGTATACCTGCTAGTATGCTGTTGTACCTCTGATCTGTCCGGTTTACCTGGTGGTGCTGGTGCATCGCACGCCGCACGCAGGCACGCGCGCAGGCAGGTGGATTCAGAATACCAGGATACCAGGCACTACTATGTGCATTCCAGTATACATTCCCATTTTTTTATTATTATTATACCCGTCCCCAATTATTCCTCTCCTCCCCCAATTTCTGTCTCCCTCCTGCGGGTACAAATAGTCTTAGCTCAGATCCGGGGTTTTACAACCGTAGCAGGGGCTATTTTCTCCTCTCTCTCCCCACTACGGTTCGTGCCATGCACTCTTTTTGCGAAAATAGTTTAGCACTTTCTTCCCTCGTTGATTGGAGTTGAATTGTGCCTACCCACGCTACAACAGGCGCTCTCGACAGTTAGTTAGTTGTGGTCTCTTGGTGTGAATGTATTTATTTGAGAATAAAGCTTGGTGCCGTAATTTGAACCCCTGCGACTTACGAAGTGGTTACCCACTACTACGGGGGACCATACCAGGTAGTAAATACCAGGTAGGGCCTACGGTGCAAACAAAAACCTACATGTCTCGCTATTTTTACTAACACTATCTGGTCCTATTTACTGTGGACCCCCGTAAGAGATCACCGGGGCGGCATGCACATATCATCGTAGAATACGCCCATCCAACTCACTAAACGCAATAATAAAAACACATGACAAATTAACGTATACCACCACCAGCAGCAAGCATAGCAAGCAGTATTACAGCAGTATTAGTATGCATGCCGTATGTATGTAGTGCGATATTGTATTATATACCGGCAAGAGTATAGTAGTAGTAGTAGTAGTAGTAGTAGTAGTAGTATTTAATAGTAGTAGTAGTAGAAGAGTATTCATCGAACAATCATTATCATGTCATCTGACAATATACAGCGCTTATCCCAATCATATCATATCCACATCTATCTACAAGCGTGACTACTACTACTGCCTGTAGAATCCAATGACGGCAATAATCATAACAACACGAGTAAAAACACGAAAGGTGTTATCCATCAAGACCTGAATACTGGGCAAACTTATACCAATACTACAGCAATCCCCCTAACGAATGACTATACTGACTCCTAACCGACGTTTCATCAATCAAAACTAAAAGGGTGTCATTTACTTGGGCCTTTTACCACCAATTCAATATCACCAAGTAAGTGACGAAATGCACCCAAATTTAAGAAGAATTCATGAAGAATTTGTCTACCAAAATGGGGGCTTCGACGCAGCGGGCTGATACCCACCGCTGCTCCGCGTACGCCCGCAAATGTTTGAAACACATGAAGTGCAGCTACAGTAGTAGTACAACAGTTGTATAGGTCAAAAATCACCAAATAAAAACGGCAGTATACTGGGGACACTTCGTGTACCCACCGATGTGCGCCTGTATAGATCTGCTGGGTTTGCTTCAGACAGTCTGCTACACAGCAGAGATAAATACTCTTCAGCCGGTTTTTCTCGACTGGTGCAGCATGATGGGCTGCGCTCCGGAAGGCTGATGAAAGAAAGAGCCCCCAAGGGCAGTTGTGTGGATTCACAGCGGTCTCGAAGAAGAGGAGACGAAGAAGGAATGGTGGTAGAGTGCTGATGTGCTGTGTGATATGGTGGGGGGAACACGCGTGTCGCATCTCTTGACCTTGTGACTCTAACCTACCAGCACGACGCTAACAATACGTATATAAAGCCCAACGACCCGGCCACCCCCGCTTGGTCTGTTAAACTACTGTATTTTTAACTTTGCACGAACCAATAATATCATTGCGCCGCACATGTAACATATATATCCGATCTACTACATTGGCATGACCCTGGGCATGATATGTATATGTACTTTCATACCATGGTGTAAAGCCTGTGCACTGGTATCGCTTCCAGCGCCTTGTGGTGTACCAAAGTAGTACGTATCCTCAAAAATGAACCAACCCGACACGACTATGAACGTACTTGTAAACCGGTACATAGCAGCACGTCATACTGCTGTGCCCTACGAGCTACGTGTATCAGATGAGGTGTAAGTATGTCACTGACAACGAACTCGATAGGCTAGGGACCACCTGGTACTTACTGTGTGGTGTACCAGCGGCAAAGTAGCTATCCTCAATACGACCCCGCGGTGGATGTGATGTACAATGCGTCAACTTGTTACTCAACAACTTGGTTATACTATACCTTTTCATGATACTTACTGCAAGTGCTAACTCTCCTTAATTGGCCAGTGTGCCTGCCTAAACTACACCTTGTCTGAGTAATTATAAAACAGAATCAATTGCAATGTCACAACAAAGCTTCATTACTCCTTTGCGCGTCGAACAGCATAAACCGTTACTACTGCGTTTCGTTTTCGATGGATGAATCCTTCTACAACTAACACAGCAACTGCAACGCAAAACCTGGTAACGTAAAGACATGTGACTGCTGTCCATAGCATTCAAACCGAAAAAATCGCGCAGAACCTTAGAACCCGCGCGGGTCTTACTATACATTTACCAGACCGACATATTCGGTATGCTACTACTCCGTACACTATAAAAAATCCTACGCCAGTCATAAATATTGGTCGTATGCATTACTTCTGAAATAGTGTCAAATAGTCCAGCAGTTTTAACTATCAGCATAGTGTTCGTTCCAAACACAAAAAGGGAAACTTATATTACTGCTGTGCACCAACTGCATCCTCTGAGTAATTATCAACCACCTGTTACACAAGAAAAACGTGCAACAACTGTAGTACTTCCGAGATCAGCTCCTTGGTCAAAAATAATATAGAAACAATTACTTCCTTAGGCGTCCGACCACGTTTTTGTCCACCCCCGGTTCAAAGAAGACGTGTGTGGTGCTAATTATAATAATAAATGAAGCTTGCACCAATCTACTTAATAATAAATGAAGACGTTCTCCGCCGACAATCCCATATTTAGACGATACGCTGTTGCCCGATCCCGAATCACGCCTCTCTGGTGATCCCACTTTCTGTTGTCGTGGCGACTCAATCAACTCCGACAGTGCCAGGGAACAGTGCCGAACCGGTTACGGAAGGTGTCAATTCCGGCAACCTCAAGCGCTTTTGTACGGTGATCCCATGAACGCGTTCTGGTTATGAGGTGAACCCAAGTATTCATATCCGGGAGGTCCCTGTAGATAGTCATCATCTTGTTTTTAGACCCGAGTGGTCCAACGAGCTAAATGTTCGCAACTCCCCGTCGAAGGCGGGTGACTACGTAGCATGAAGAAAAAGGTCGTCTTGTACCATCGTCGCCTGGCATTCGTTCTTGTAGACGCCTCCCATACATAGTTCAGTATTATAATAGTAGAATTCAGTATATTCATATTAAGTGGAAAAGTAGTAGTAGTAGTAGTAGTAATAGTAGTAGTAGTGGTAGTAGTAGTAGCAGTAGTACGAGTGAGTCGTCCCGTTTTTGTACGCGCAGCCGTTCGTACTCCAGCAGCAGTAGCAGTGCAGCAGTAGTAGTACCGCTGTAGTACATTACAGTAGTGTCGCCCCGTGATATCCAAGCGCAGTCGTTGTCACTCTACTAACCACCACCATCAGCAACAATGCAGAGCAGTAGGAATAATACTGTCGAACAGGCCCGTCACGCACATACGAAGAAAACAATCGAGCCTAGCAGATCATGGCGAACTGGAACAAAACGATCGAACCAGACCCCGACGCAGTCGATTTCACGTACTTGAATAAAGTAGTTGGCCTGACGCTGATGTTCGTGCTCGGAGGAAGCAGTCGAAGTGGATCCTGTGATGCACTGCACGGAAACAGTCACCCTGGTATACTCGACGACACGTACTCGAAAGACACGTCTCGCTCACTCAAATTTCAGGGTGACCCCAAAACAAAAAGTATGTGCAGTACGGCGCTTGTCGTAGGAGTAGTTCGTGGTCGCTGTTGTAGCTGGTCTGATGCTCGTGAGGCGTTCTTCATACGATATAGATGTAGGACTTCAATCACAGCCCTTGCACTCGTTGTTGCACCTAGCAGCAGCTCAGTCCCAGATAGCGATGATCCTAGCAGCTCCGCACGCTCGTAGAAGAAGGAAGTATTTGTTCTTGTAGCTTTGTCGTTCTTCGTTTGCTTCAGTAGCCATGTCTTCGTTCTCTGTCCAGAAGCAGCTCGAGGTTCTCGAGGCGTAGCCGTACTCGAGGCGTGCCTTGTGATCCACTGCCGTTCAATGCATGCCTACGTAAACCGAGGCTCATAACCTGTTGGGGACATTTCGTATACCCATCTATGTACTTGTGATAGACGTGCTGGGTTCGCTTCAGACTGTCAAACGCACAGCTGTTATAAGCACGTTAGTCGGTGCTACTAGACTGGTACAGCATGATGAGCTGCGCTCCGGAGATCTGTGCAAATATGAATGCCCCAAGGGCAGTTGTCTTGATTTACAGTGGACTCGAAAAGGAGACGAAGAAGGAGTGGTGGTGGAGTTTTGAGGTAAAGTGTGACACGGTGGGCGGAGCACGCGTGTCGCATCTCGTGTCCATGTCAATTGCGTATCACCCATGTCCGAACGCACTCTCCCATTGTTGACAGCTGACACGTATGCCCTCCCCCTTTGCTGTTCAAACTATTAGTATAGCATTGCTCCATTCGTCATATTTAGCGCTTACGGTTGTGTTCTCTCGGTCGGAGCCGGGGCCAACGCCTGGCATGCAGTACATACGACATATACATAATGTAGCGGGATATTGGCTCATCAGGGACCTCTCCGATCCGGCGCTCTAGGTTCCCACACACCTTGGGGGCTTGGCAGGCGAAAAGGGACGAAACTATATTGACGATGACAGCATCAGGCACACGAAGCAACTCGGCGCTGCTGGGTTAGGGGATGACACACTTGGTACCAGGTCTACACTGCAAGGGGCTGTACAGAACAGTCGCAACATTAGACACTACTTCTCGCACAGCAGACCGCTCACCCCATACGGTTGGTGCGACCACGTTTGTTCTTCGTTTGGTTTGGTTTCGTTTGGTCGTATCACCTTGGCCCCCAAAAGGGTGAAAGCTAGCGGTTTGCACCCAGACAGAGTCATTCGTCGATTCTTCCACCGATTTTATGTTTTATCCCCACCCGGGTGAGCATATAAACCTCACACACCCTCCTATGTATACTACTCTTACTATATAATAGTTCTCGGGCGATCGGGGGCACGGACTGATTTCCTAAGAGCCTATTTTTTTTGTTGTTTTACGCGACAGGTCAGGGAGAGAGGGGAGGAGTACAGTATACGAGTTCATGCACAGTGCGAGAGATACCACAGGTCGGTGGGATGCCGTGAAATGCCATGGAATGCCGTTGGATAGACTGTGGGAAGTCGTTCGGAATACCGTAGGATGCCACCGAATAGCGTGGAAACGGCGGTGGGATGTCGTGGGAAGTCCGTGGAACACCGTGGGATGCCGCGGGATGCGTCGGGATTCAGGCAGATACCTTAGGATACAGATCATGTTTGCGGAGTGGCATTTGTATGATCTAGATAATACACATACGTTTCGGCGAGCCCCATGATTCGAATTTTAAGAAAAGTGAAAACAATCCGTCTTCTAGAATCGGGGTCAAGAATCGCGTTGGTCCTATTTCATGGGGCTCAAGAATCATGGTCAAACATCGCGAGAATCGTGAAAAGAATCGCGACAATCGGGCTCAAGAATCGTGATAAGAATCACGACAATCGGGGTCAAGAATCGGAGTCAGGAATTGGCGTCAGATAATCAAGTCAAAGTGCGCTTCATTTTTAAGTACTGGCCTGAGATTTAACACAGACGGAAAACCTAAAAGATGTACTCTTCGAAACTGCTGCTACAATATAGTGCAAAGCACTGCGTATACTTGCCTCTATCAAGTACTTAGGGTTAGGGTTAATCGGTTTTTGACGTTTTCGGACTTGCGTCTTCAAGTACCACGTCGTAGACCATTGGTTTCGCGCTGTTACCCCCCCCAGAGTCCCACATTGTTGTCCCCTGTCTTGGTGTCGCCACGCAGAGTCGATTCCTGTTGACCCTCATTTTCTTCTTTGTCGGCGTACCTGCCCCAGCGGGTTCTACGTTATCGACCCCGTTTTCACTGAGCAGTTCGTAGTAGGCCGTTTCGTTTTGACCCCCCCCCCTTTAGGATCCGTGTCTTCCTTTTTGTTTCGGCATAGCTGCCCCCGAGGATCCCACGCATCGATCCCGTTCTGGCTTCACAGTCTCGGGTCGTTTACTGTCGACGCCCTTTTTTCTTCTGCTTCTGACGAACCTGCGTTGGGGCGAATGACGTCCGGGCAAACCGAGTTTTGCGTGCAGTCCTTCTCAGCTAGCCACTTAGGGTTTCACGATATAAAGCCCTCGTTTTAGGCTAATGAACCCGGCTATGCACGGCTTTCTATCTTTCTTTCCCCCCTTTACCCTACGTGTTCGTTGGTAGTATAGGTACTTCCTACCTTGCTACAAGCTGAACGAGTCTTTTCTTGACAACCTCATGTTTTGGCGTGTTAGTCTACTTTTTTTGGTCGGAATGTTCCGCTGCGCTATTGCCTAAGCTGACAACCAATAAGCTAGAGCCCCCAAGGGTCTCACGTTATAGATCCCGCGTCAGCTTGTGGGTGCTTCTTCGCCTTTTCATACCGCCATTCCGGTTTCGCCTCTATTCGCGTAACTGCTTTCGGTCGAGTGGCTCTGATACGTAAGCCTTTGTTAGTACCTTTCTAAGGTAGCCTTCCGGGGTCCCACATTTTTTACCTCCGCTTCAGTTTTCCGGCGTAGCTTCCATCTTCCACCTTCTTTACAAAAACTCCGGTTCACCGTATCTTCGCATACTTGCGACTGGCTTTGGTAGTCTCCAGTGTTCCGTTTTCTGATCCGACTAAAGGTCCCGCGCTAGTCTCTTCCACGTTACGCCCCTTACTTTCATCGTTCTGCAGCGTATTTTTCCTCCCCTGTCGACTTTCTGTCAATGGCTCAACGCTAGCCTCTCAGATCCGACATTGCAGACACTATCTTCATGAGTATCATTATGCCTTGCCTTCTCTCTTGCCTCTCGGTCAATAGCTCTTTTTCGGGTGTATTGCCATTTCCTTCAAAGTACCTCTGCCGGTTCCGCTCGCCGTGTCTCGCGAGGGCCACCGAATTTCCAGAACTTCAGTGGTATTGTACTTTCGGGAACATTCGTGATTCTACTTGAACCTGCGACCGGCAGTCTGTGGCATTATCCTTTAGGGAGATTTTTTGTTTTCCTCCAACTTACCCCCACCGTTTCCGCCTACCTCCTCTGCTTGAAGGTTACTGAACGGTGGTGCTACCGTATTTCAGCGAGGGGTTGTATTTTTCCTGCCTGGCTTTGCTTGTCCTGAGTGTCTGTTGAACAATATATGTCCTGTTTCTGTTGCAGCGTACACGACTTGTTTAGAATTCCTTGCTTCTGCTGCAGTGTACACAGCGCTTCTTCTTGACCTTTAGGCTCTCGGTGTACCCGAATTTTCCCACGACTAGTATTTCATACGCCCTAGGCTTCTCTTTATTTCTTGCCGCACATTTTAGGACACGTGTATTTTCCTTCACATTTCGCGGTACACTTGACACTCCTTTTTGACCTCTCTTTTCCCAGCCTACCTGCTTTCGGACGAATACACTTGCCCCTTCCTAGCTTGCGCTAGTAGCTTGTTTGACGCTTTGCCTTTCCGGGTCCGACGTTATAGACACTAGCCTCACTTTGTTGCCAGCCTCCAGGTCCTACGCTGTAGACTCCCCTCCTTCAAGCTTGGAAGCGTCCTTCTCGCTTTTCGTACCGCCTTCACCTGCCGGTTTTTTCTTTCCTTGCGTCTCCTGACAGCTGGCCTCCACCGTTTCTCCTTTGGCCCGAGCAATGGTCCCACGCCAGCCTTTCCAGATTCATTGCAAGGACCTTGCTTTTTTGTATCGTGGCTTTTCTTGTTCTCTCTTGTGTCTTCCCTTTTCGCTTGCGTCTTTTGGGATTCCGTTTTACTTCGTGTTCTGGACCGCTTGGTTTGGCCTTTGCCTCTCACTCGTAGAGCGTTTACTGTTGGCATCTGACGAGCGTATTCCCGACCCCGAGCTATGTTCTTCAGCTCCACACGGGGTGTTAGTCATTGCTAGAGGTGTATTCTCCTCATCACGAGTTTTGGGGTATATATAGAGCTTACCGTAGTTCTTTGTTTGTTTCGAATAGCCGCGTCTTTGACCTCCCTTTCCGATTTCTGGATGTTATTGATATATTTTGATCGTCGTGTGATCTGCATATACGACTATTCAGGGTAGGCTAATGTTATGGAACCCATACGTATAGATACGAGAACGTGTGCGTGCGTAAAATTCTTGGAATAATTGATGTCACACTTCTCAAAGGAGATGCACATGGTAAACTAGGGGATCTCAAATAGTCTATTTGACTTCCCCTCTATCTGTCAATAGCACTGCTTCCTGTACCCTGCATCTCCTGATTTATGTACTCTAGCTATGCCATTGGATGGAATGGGAGCGACAACAACGGAAAGGACCTATAATATGATCGACGAGTAAGTATGCAGCACCGACATACCTGCACCCACCATCACACTACTGCTTGTGCTTTACTAGCAGTACACCACATAAAATACATACACCAGGGTCCTGCAGTAGCAAGAAATGTACCGCAGTTTCTATATTGTACTATTACGGGGGACCATAGTTAATAGGACCAAATATTGTCAGCAAAAATAGAAAATATATAGGTTTTTGTGTCTACAGTAGGTCCTATTAACTATGGTCCCCCGTAATACGTACAAACTGTGTAAAGGAACAGGGTGCTAGGTGGGCCTCCGCTGGCTCCGGAGTAGATTGATGATATTTCTCTGCACCACTATTACGGGGGACCATAGCTAATAGGACCAAATATTGTAAGTAAAAATGGTTAAATATATTGGTGTTTATGTATACCATAGGTCCTATTAACCATGGTCCGCCCCCGTAATAAGTGGGGGAAGGGTGTCAAACGGGAAGGGCCCGCTGTGGGGTCAAAGTACCAAATGGGAGAAGAGTGCCAGATGGTTTTGTAGGAAGACAAGCATGGTACTTCATACCTTATAGCAGTAGAAGTATCAGCAGTATAGCAATAGTACAGTATTAAAATAGGAGGGCGGGTATGGCTTATAATGAGGCAAGGCCGAGGCCGTTTTCAAGTATCTTCATACCGGGGTATGTACAGGCTTAGGCTTCCACTATTTAGGGTGCTTGTCTGTCTTTCTGTGTGTGTACTGTCTATCTGCGTATTTTCGCATCATCATTGATTGCGAGAGCTGCGTGTGGCTGATTTCCTTTAACTCGGTGTCTACAGAAGCGGGCGAGTTTTGGGCTCACGCGTGTGTGACTTGTTTCGTGGCACCCTGTCTCGAGGTGGTCGTGGTCGCCGGGCTGGTGTGGTTTTGGAGGTGTGTTGCGAGTCCAGTGGATTTCTTTTATATTGTTTTCTTTCTCAATTAGGCCGTGTTTTGCATGTAGGCAAGATAACCTCTTCGTGCCGGGGTGCGTGCAGGCTTCCACTATTTAATTAGTCTGTCGGTTTCTCTGTGTACCATCTGCGGGCGATCTATATCACTGATTGCGAGAGCTGTTCCAGGGCATTTTCCACGAACCCCGGATGTATAGAAGTGCGCGAAGCCTGGGCTAACTCGTAGGGCTTGTTTCGTCGCACGCCGTCTCGAGGCTGTCGGGGTCGTCGGGCTGCTGCGGTTTTGGTGGTATATTTAGAGTGTGACGATAATCCGTGCTTTCGTTTGTGTTTCTTCTTCGAACGCACGCACGCATGCGGCGTGCTACAAGTATGAAGCCGTCTTGCCTCCTTTACCCTTCTGCTAGCAATGACGCCGTATCTTTCTTGTAGGTGAAAAAAAAAAGTTCATGATGAGGCCGTTTTTTCCTGCAGGCAAAAAAAACTCTTCATACCTCGCTAGTCATTAGTCTGTCTTTTTATTGTGTACTGTGTACTGACTGTCTGTCTGTTTTTTTCGGACGGTGATAGATTGCGAGATTACAAGAACTGTACGAGACTGATCTCCACAAACCGGGAGACTATGGATTCGGATGGGCTGGGACTAACGCGTGGGACTTCCTTTATGGCAAGCCATTTCGAGTTGGTCGCGGTTGCTGTGATCCTGTCCTTTCGGTGGTGTGTTTTGCGTGTGGTAGGAAATCGTGATGTGTTTTGCTTTTGTTCCTTTTTATTCGAACGCGCGCGGCCTGCTACAAGTATGGCTTTCACTATTAAATTAGCCTGTCTGCCTATATGGCTGTCTGTGTACTGCCTATCTGCGTATTTTCGCAGTACCATTGATCGCGAGAGCTGTATAAGGCCGATTTCCACAAACTTGGTGCATACAGCAACGGACGAGCTTGGGCGAACGCGTTAGGCTCGTTTCGTGGTGCGTCGTCCCGAGGTTTTCGCGGTCGCGGGGCTGTTGTGGTTTTGGTAGTGTGTTTTGAGTGCGGCGTTGTTTCGTGTTTTGTTTGTTTTCTTCTTTTCGTTCGAACGCACACGGCCTCCTCCAAGTACGATGCCACATTGCTTCATTTACCTCTCTACTACAGCGGGGTGCGTACAAGCTACCTATTCACTTACTCTGCCTATCAGTGTACTGCCTGTCTGCGTTTTCTCGCGTCATCATTGATTGCGAGAGTTGTGAGGGACCGATTTCCAAAAACCCGGGATCTCTAGAAGCGCGGCGCTTGGGCTAACGCGGGGGACTTGCTTCATGGCGCACCGTCACGAGGTTGTCGCAGTCGCCGGGATGTTGTGGTTTTGGTGATGTGTTTTGAGTGCGGCGGGGTTTCCCGAGTTTGTTTTTCGCTTTTTTTGTTTTTCGAAAGCACACGGCCTGCTGCAAGTATGAGGGCGCCTCGCTTACCTCTCAGCTACTCGTAGTACCGGGGTGCGTACAGGCGTGTATTATTTCCAGGGCGGTTCGCGGGTCACGACCCGATCCGCGGATCGGGTCAGCAGGTGTTCAAAATGTCACGGGTCGGGTCGGGTCAAAAAGTGTTCAAACTCTCACGGGTCGGGTCGGGTCGGGTCGGGTCAAGAGATTTTACAAGTTTCGCGGGTTGATTCGGGTCGGGTCAATAGTTTTTTAATTCTCACGGCTCGGGCCGAGTCGGGTCGGATCAAGAGTTTTCTAATCTCACGGGTCGGGTCGTGTCAGGTCAAGAATTTTCCAAATATCTCGGGTCGAGCCAAGTCGGGTCAAAAGGTGATGAAACGCTCACGGGTCAGGTCAGGTCACGACCCACGAGAAACAGGGCACCCGCGAGTCGGGCCAGACCCGCGCATGCGGTGCGCGGATGAGACATTTCAAAAGCTTCCCTCTTCGTGCCCAAAGGTTTCTCTCGCACGAATACTCAATAGTACTCCTTTGGTATCATATTCTAACATTAAATCACCACCAAACCTATATACGTATGTCCGCTTCCATTCATACCCCCCTTAGAGTGCAATCACTACGTGTTTCAAAAATGAAGATTAATTCTGTTTTGAGTTTGGAAGTATTGACTCACGGGCCGGATCCGCGGATTGAAGTCACGAGTCGAGAGAAATGGTCTCGCGGGTCGAGGTGGCCCGACCCGTGACATGACCCGTATCTCACGGATCAATCGGAATCTAGCGGGTCGGGTCGGGTCGGGTCAGGAGGTGCTAAAATGTTTCGGGCCAGGTGGGGTCGGATCAGGAGGTTTCCAAAACTTTGCGAGTCAGCTGACCCGACCCGACCCGACCTGACCCGTGAGGTATAACCTGACCCGCCAACAGCCCTGATTTATTTCAGCTGTCTGTCCGTTCGTCTGCTTTGCGTGCTGCCTGTCTGCGTTGTTCGCGTTATTATTGCTTGCGAGAACTGCACGTGGCCGATTTCCACAAACTCGACATCTGCAGAAGCGGCCGAGCTTGACCCGACGCATGGGACTTGTTCGTGGCACACCGTCTTAAGGTGGTCGCGGTCGACGGGCTTCTGTGTTTTTGGCGGTGTGTTTTCAGTGTGGCGGGACTTCCGTGTTTTTTTCTCGTTTTTTGCTTCGAGCGCACACGGCCTGCTGCAAATGTGAAACCGCCCCGCCTGTTTAACCTCGTTGCTATTAATAGTGACGGGGTTGCGAGCAAGCTTCCACTATTGAATTACTCGTATTCTGCCGGTTCGTCTGCGTACTGTCTGTCTGTTTATGTGCGCATCACATCATTGATTGCCAGAGCTGTTCCAGGCCGATTTCCACAATCCCGGGATCTATACATGGAATTAGCGGGTAAACTCGGGCTAACGCGTGAGACTTGTTTCGTGGCACGCCATCTCGAGATGGTTGCGGCCACTAGGACGGTGCGGTTTTGGTGATCTGGTGTGTTTTGAGTGCGGCGGGATTTCATTTTTTTATTTCGTTTTTTAATTCAATCCACACGGCCTACGGCATTTACCTTTCTACTCACATATAGTACGCGCACCCGAGCAGGGTACAATTTTCTCGTTCTTCCATTTTATCCAATCGTCTTGGGATCGCTTTCATTACAATGAGGATTTATGAAGTCGAGGGAGCGCCGAGGGAGCGAAATGATCGACGCGTCGAATAATCCTGTTCCTAGTTGGGTTGCGTAATTACAGCAGCCGTAGTCGGCAAACACGACCAGAACAATGTTTGGCACAGAAGACATAATCTGCTGAGGGCCTCGCTATCTGTTGCCCCCCAAACACTGTGTGTGTTGTCCTCACATTAAATCGTCCTTTCTACCCAGCTTCACCAGTACACCCAGTGTCCGTCCTGATCCTTGTCCTAGAGAGATGCTGATTCCGTCGTCACAGACTGTGAGACAGAGGAGACCAGAAAATAGAAAATAATCGCAAATTCAAGTGTCAAGCAAGTGAAACGCCAGCGTACCGGGTACGAGAACACAACAACACAAGCAAACACAGAAAATAAGAACAAGAGAGTACAACCAAAACAAATGATGAAATAAAACAGAATACTAACGACGGCGGAGAGGGGGAAGGAAACTAAGGGAGAGACAAGGCAAAACAAAAAAAACAAGGGGGAAGAGACACGGGGGAAGGGGGAAAGAGAACCTCGTACTCCAGGCGGTGACATGGGTGCCCGAGTGACCTAGAACATCGATTCGGGAACCTAGCCACACCCTTTGCCGTCTCCTTCCTACTCTCGTCAATAGCGGTGCCAAGTGTTTGAACTGCCGCTGTCGCGCCCCCTCCCCATTGAACAACTCAACAAGAAACAAACAATTATCTGCTAGACTGTAAGAGCTAGTCGAACCGATACCTAGCCACTCGATCTATCATTTCGTTTCTGCGTTCGTCGACAGCTGTATCAGTACGGCTGCCCCCTACCGTTCTCACCGATCTTGGCGTCCTCAGCTGCGTGGCGCAGTCGACTTCTCTGTGCCTCGCCCCTGTGCCACCTCACCATGAAACAGTCCGCTGTTTCGACGATCCCCCGGTACCATTTCCCGCTCTTCTTAGATGCCCTCGGCCATAACACCGTCTCTACTCCGAACAACAAAGGGGAGCTTTCCGTAGACCCCTTGGTAGCTTGAAAAACCCTAAGGTCGGTCTGCTGAACGTTGGGCCCGGTTATTTTCCTGTCGGCCTGGCCCTGGGTTCTCCAAACCAGCCATCGTCCCAAACATCATCCGACGGGTCGGCCGCTGTACGGTTCCCGCAAAGAGGAGGCGTCGTGTGGGGATGGTCGTCTCAACGCTCTCCTACTGTGCCTTTTTTAGGGCCTTGGCGTACAACATGATGCGGTCAGTGCGTTGTCGGCGCTGGAAGCCAATGATCCGTAGGAGGAGTTTGTGGTTCGCCGTTCGGAGCTCAGCGAAGTGCTCCTGACCAAGAGTCCACGTCATGCACCCGTACAGCAGGGTCTCCATTACCTCGGTTTTTAGCATGCACACTTTTAGAGTGAACGGGGCATCCTCCATCTCATACAGCTCCCGTTTGAACTGATTGTGGCATGCCCAAGCGAGTCGGATCCGTCGTGTGATCTCCGGAATTATGTCAGCGCTTGCGACGACAAGATCGCCCAGATACAAAACTGCATCGTCTGTCTATACATCTGTCCCACAGCTTCGATGACGAGTGGTGAGGTCTGGGGTACCTGATTCGGTGTCCGTAGCAGCATGGTTTCCGTTTTCTTTTCGGATACGGTGAGGCCTGCTCCTTCGAAAACGGTCACAATGACGGTCATCATCTTCGCAAGGCCTTCCGCCGACTTAGACACTATGCCTGCATCGTCCGCGTACAGCATACCCATGCGGCCCTCCGTGCGCAAGTTAGTGGCTCAACCTTCACCCCGTCTTCGCCGAGGTCCCCCTCGAGGCGAACCATGCCCCTCAAAATATCTGGGTCTTCATTGGAGCGTACCTGCACGGCGTGAATCACAGCAGCGAAGAAGACATTGAACAGTCGGATGTGTATGTGTTTGTGTTTTTCTTCCCATTTTTATGGTCTTGACCCTTTTTTTTTATGTTTCTTCCTCCTACAGTCGTAACTCAGATCCGGGGATCCGGGGTCACATAGCAGGCTCTTCTCCCCCCTCCCCACTACGGTTCGTGCCTTCGTTTTTATCGCGAGAAGACTTCAGTCATTCCTATCCTCGTCGATTCGCGTCGAAATGCACATGTGTGTCTGTTGTTAGGAGAACTACCCTGGGCTGGGTTGGGTGATCAATCGGTCTCTTACCCGTATAGCTCAGTAGGTAAAACCTTCACATTTGACGTCGTCGAGGTCACTGTTACGGGTCCGAACCTCACTTCGAATGTTTCTTTCATAGAAAAGCTAGCGCGTGCATCCCTAAAACGCACATCTCCCTGGTTGCTCAGGTATTGAAACGAAGCGGGTAGGTCAGCGTACGGCCGTATACCGTGTCGACGTCCCAAAGCTTCCCCCGGTTAGAGGGTGGGGGGGGGTGTACTCGATAGGAGGGATGTACGCGATCTCAAGCATGGCCGTAGTCGTTTGACCATAGATCCTCGCATCCCTTCAATGCCGGGACGAAGCATGTCGGGGTTTCACCGACCAGGCATTTGCTTGCACCAAGCGCGAAGCGCCGTGAGGTGTCCGGCGAGTCGTATGGAGGGTGAGCTGCATCCTACTAAGAAACGCTTGTCAGGCGGACTTGCATATGGATGACAACTTCAACGAGTTGAGTTGATTTAATTTCTGGTGTAGCCACTTCCAGAGACAGCAATGGGAATACTATGCAACTGCCTCTTGGATGCCTTACCTTGAACACCACGTGATACGATCAATTCCCTTGTGCGGAGAATAGGTTATTTGCCTCGCACACACGATCTAACTCGACAACCAGCTTTGGGCGATCGCCAAAAAATTGGGGGGGGGGGGGGGGGGGTTATAAGGATTCCCCTGGGCTGGGTATCCAACAGGTATTTTGCCCCTATAGTTCAGTAGGTAACACCTTCACATTTGACGTCGACAATGAAACGCACAGTTCGCGACGCACACTGCACATCGACTGCGATGCTCCCGGCGTTGATGGAGAAACGGGCAAGATAGCGAGGACAGTTTCTCACCATTTTCGTGTCAAACCATCTAGAGTTTTTCGAGGCTCTGCTAGAGGGTGGCCTCTATTTTGACTATGTTGCCTGTGATATCTGTTTTTTTTGTACTTCCCCTCCTGTACCCCCCGGAGTATAGTGGTATAATAGTCCTTGCGAGCTCGCCGGACATCAATCAGCACGCCGTGTATGCATGTGATGTACAGGGGGTATGTGCAATATGTATACACCAGGTAGTATGTGCGAAGGTATTGCCTACTGAGCTACAGGGGTAAAAGATCGATCAATATCTCAGCCCAGGGTAATAATTTCCCCCCCTCTGAACGGCGGGATTTTTGAGCCGTTGGTACGGCATACTTCCGTACGCTGACCTATACCCGCTTGGTTTCAATACCTGGGAAACAATAATACCTGGGGAAGACTTGGTGTATGGGTTTCCTTTTGTTTCCGAGTTTTTTTTCTTTCGGGAAAGTTGTGAGTGATCCATGTTGAAGATCATGCTTCACATTGTCGGATGGCAAGACAAATAATAGTAATACCTGGGGAACCAGGCAGACATATATATGTTGTTTTTAGGGACCGCAAACGCGAGCATTTCTAGAGAACCGCTCGAAGGGAGATTCAAACTCGTGTCCTCGACGACGCCAAATAAATGTGAATGTATTACCTACTGAGCTGTACGAAGGGTAAAAGATCGATCGATTACCCAGCCCAGGGGAATCCTTACAATATATCGGCGTCCATGTGTATATGGTGTGAGGAAGTAGCCTATAAGTACTCGTAGCCTAAAGCACTTGATGGTTAATAATGATGGGGATTTCTCGATTGGATTTAGGGTTAGGTCAGAGGATACTGAAGTTATTATAGTTACATTCGTCTCGTACACACAGTGTGTATCTACCACGTTCTCGAAGAAGTGGCAAGCAACCCCCTCGGGACTTCACCCGGACTGACAAATCTTCGTTATACGTCCACTCTTCCAAAGTAGTAAGCGATGCGCGTCAATCAGCGCAGAAATCTTGTCGTACCAAAACTGTTTACCAGGACCTGGAGCTCTTACTACTGTAAATCGCACTGGTATCATACCTGGTATCACATAATACATGCCTGGTATCACCTACCTGGTAGCCAGCCACACATACACACACATACATCTACGTATAGGAGTAGAGGTATTTACTACGTACTCTGTAGTATGTACTTCTTGATAGATAGATACAGAGATCGGATGCAGCTCAGCAAGCAGAACAGCAACACTGCTACTAATAGCAGCACAGAGGCAGAGTAATAGTATACCAGCACACCACAATGTGATGCACACTACTAATATACTATAATTAATTAAAGAAACACACGCCAACCGGGGGTGGATGTCTGTGAAAAGGCCACTATTAATACAAAGAGTACAGTAAAAAAAAGTTACTCGACGTATCATCCACCATGCGTACCTGGTACGTGATATCAGATCATACGAGCACAGCACACAGCAGAAGAAGACTACCTGGTACCTGGTATGTATTATGATACCACACCAGTTAACTACTACTGCATATACCTCGTAATAATTATTATTATACAATGAATAATGTATATACATACCAGGTACCTGGTATGGTATACGAACGAGTATCTCTTTATACGTTCAATGTTTAATGTGAAGAACACACAAACGTTGCGACCGAGAATAATATATCTTTGATCTGATCTGATCGTTACTACTACCAGGTCTGTTTTTCAAGCCGCCCGGTGCAATATACGTAGATTAATTGCGTATTGTGTACCATCAGGGTAGGAGATTCATGATGAATGTGGGTCGATAGACACACATCACACACACAGCCCTATAACTGACACAGCAAACAAATATACCAGGTAGTAAGCAATTTGGCCCGAAGATCTTGTACTTTATTTTCTGCTGGTGCTGCTGCTGGTGCTGGTGGTGGTGCTCATGCAGTGCTCCTGCTGCTGCTCCCGCTCCTCCTCCTCCTCCTCCTCCTCCTCCTCCTCCTGCTGCTGCTGCTGCTATGATGACCCAGATCTGCGCGATCGGCGTATATTTATATAAAAATGCTAAACTATCACAACCTTTTTTTTTTTGCAAAGATAGATGCGTTTTGAGGGAAATTTTGTTCGTTTTCTTCCTTTAAAAAATATATATTTAGATCCATCCATTTTCTGACTGGTGTATTACATAAATAAATACCAGGTACCAGATATGTACGTACCTTTATTCAGTTGTAGTTCACAGATAACCTCTACATTTTTTTGTACGAATCTATCTCCTATCGATCGATCGTACGACGTGCGTGCTCCTGCTTCTATTATTATGTACCAGGGTACGAAATAATGATCTCATCTTCTTTCTGCGCCTCTTCTCCTATTAATAGACGAAACCGACGACGCCGAAAGTTCGTACGAAAAATACATACGATACTCGACAAATACAAAAAAAAAATACCAAACGCTTCAAACCGATCATCACACAAGGAGTAATTAATGTTTGGTGCTGGCCGTGCGCGTGTATTTTATACCTGGAACATTATTGTATTTTTTTTTTTTTTTTTTTTTTTTTCTTTTTTTTTTTTTCTTTTTTTTCTTCCCATTCATTATCTTCGCACATCTTCTCTCTCTCCTTCCAACTCGTAACTCAGATCCGGGGTCACATAGCAGGCTCTTCTCCCCCCTTCCCGCTACGGTACGTGCCTTCATTTTTATCGCGAGAAGATTTCAGCCTTTTCTTCCCTCGTCGACTCGCATCGAATTGTGCCTAGATGATACGAGCACGAGAGTATTATATATATACGAAAAAAAAAATGGTCGCCCTCCAGATATTGGGACGTCAGAAAAGATATTACATGGCAGGAAGCATTCCGTTCTTCCGCTCCTTTTTCTCCCCCGGTGCTGGGTGCTGGATTGGTATCCCCCCCTCTCCCTCCCACGTGTGGCCCGCGGCCAGCGGCAGACCCACAAAAATTGCAGTGGCACTGCCAGGTGGCGCGGAACCCACAGACCCACAGACCCACAGAGACCCACAGACCCACAGAGCCGGTGGTGGTCCTCTCCGATCTTCCTTCTTTTTCGCAAATTACTTGAAAATTGTGTAGCCTGGAAGCGCAGGATTTCGAATTCGATCAGCCCTGCGGCGGAAAAGGGTGTCGAATGGTTGAGATCGAGGGTTTTCTTGATTTTTGATTTGTTTGAGCGCTGGGAGTTCTCAGATGCCGAGATAAAATATGCCACTCTGTCCGGAAATGTAACGATCGTTTTTGTACAAATTAATAATATATTTCGAGATAAAAATATCTAAAACGGTGTTTACATTTACGGACATAATGACGAAGTTTTTCATGTTGGTTTTTACATAATTTTGTATATATAAAAAGTTGGAAAACAAAATTGAAAAAAAAAAGGAAAAAAGAGAGAGGTCCCGCGATCCCAGTTTTTGATTATGGGGGTGCGCCGCACGCAGCCGTCGTGCGAGTAGCGAAGATTTCACGCCCTCACACAGTCTCCAGTCAAGCGCGCCCCCCCCCCTTCCCCTCTCGACGGTTCATCTTGGGGGCTTGAGACCTCCAAACGATTGCCCCACTGTGCGCGGCGGTGGAGCATGGCCGCGCGGTCTTCGAACATTAGCAATCCGACACAGAGCGAGTACCATCGCAGCCTGCGCGGCGAAATGCAGCTTCATCATGGAAGCTCAGCTACCGGTCGACAGGACCAGCAGCAACAGCAGCAGCAGCAGCAGCAGCAGCAGCAGCAGCAGCAGCAGCAGCTACAGCAGCATCAGCGTGGGTACGCGCAGGCAGGAGGACCCTACCAGATGCACTTCATGGGCGCACCTGGCGCAATCGACATGCGGCAGCGCGACTCCGGCACCGCCGGCGCCGCCTACCTGCAGCACCCTCGGGGCGGAGATATGACAAGAGCTACTGCTGTTGCTGGGAACATGGGTGCCGTCTCCATGCCTGCAGCGACTTCGGCAGCTCGCACGGGTCGAGATGGGTACGCGGATGTCGCGGTGGCGAGACAGTGCGAGCGCGAGGATTGCACTGTGCAGCCGTCGTACGGCAAGGTCTGGAAAAAGGTGAGACTCACCAACCAAGGAGCCTTCTGCGTTGTTGCTGTGCTAAAAGCTTCTGGCTGCTGCTGCTGCTGGTGCTGCTGCTGCCGCTGCCGCTGCTGCTGCTGCTGCTGCCGCTTATTCTGCTCGCAGCTATAAACAGCAGCAGCAGCAAGCAGCAGCGCTACTGCTCTGTTAGCGAGAAAGCGGGTGGCTTATTTTTTGCGCCTGCGTATGATATGGTTCCGGCGAGAAAAGAGAAGTTGTATGTACCGACCGTATTTCATCTCCAACCTATTTGCTTTGTCATTGCTGCGAGAAGCTCTCGCCTCGTATTTTATCTGCAACCATGTGGGCGCTGGGAGTCTGCTGATAGTTGAAAGGGTTCTTGCAGTATTGAAATACCTTCCTTGATGATGATGATGATTATGATGATGGTGATGCCGCCCACCGTTCAAGAGAAGAGCAGAGACAAAACACACAGCAACAATACGAATACTGTAATCACACACAGCAATTTTATAGAGTAGAATCACAGCTGCGTGCGCGTGCGTGCCGGGCTGCCCCCCAGACCGGCCGCATCCAGATCCAGTTTTGTCCCGCTCCTTCTTCGATTTAGGACGTACGAGTAACGGGGGAAAGTCCTGGCGCGGTTGCTGCTTGCTGTTGTTGGAGCTGCTGTGCACCTGGCGGCGCCTAAACTGAAATTAGACGTGTATGATACCAGAAATCCGCGTGGTGTTTGCTGTCGACTGGCTATGATTTGTAGGATCTATTATCCGATTGCTATTATCCATGATGAAGTGGGCAGCCAGCACAACAGCAGCAGTAGCAGAAGCAGCAGCGATGGCGGCGGCAGCGGCGGTGGCGGCAGCAGCCCTCATCAGAGAAGTCTAGTTGTGGTTGTTTTTTATTTATTTTTTATTTGTATGTTGAGAAGAGACCTTCACTCAGCCTCTTTTCTGTTTTCAATGCAATACCTGGTACGTACTCGCAAAGTCTGTGTTGTTCATGGCGAGGGAGCAAACAAGGCACCAAACAACGCCTAATAAACAAAACAAATCGTGGTGTTTGTTGTGGGTATGATCGGCTGTTCAGACCACGGATAACTTCCTCACATCCTCTACCGCGTCTAGACGACCCATTTCAGCTTTATTGCGCGTCGAGAGACATCAAGCTCGACGAGACCAAACGTGGCGCACTTGGTTGAAAAAACAAGAAACAGAACACTCTGTGGAAACATCCACGCGAAACTTCTTTTTTATTACGACCCCACGCAACCCCCGTTGCCCACAGAAAAAGCCGGTCATAGGTACAGGTACTATTACTATTAATATTAATACTGCTTACTCGTACTGCTGCAGTAGCCTCCTTGATTCGATACACATACCATCGATACGAAGATTGATTCGGGGTGAGTACTCACAATCTATTACGAGTAAGTATTGGTGAGTATCGTACTCGTATTGTTGTTCACGTAATGTCTAGTCTACACTGGTATAGGTAAATCCATTTACTGACTATTACTACTAATAAATCGTCGTGTCGGCATGTATAATGTGTAACGTACCTGGTACAACATACCCGCGGTAATACTTGGCGTATAATATACCAGGGAAATACTTTCACACGGCCACCCTTCTCAAACAAGTGCACTATTAATACCAGTATTTTCGCAGGCACGTAACGGCGACACAGCAGTAGTATCATATAGCTCTACGTAGGACGGCAGTACAGTAGTAGACAGGTATAGGTACAGGTAGCAGTGGGTAGCGTTGTGTGAAACTTCAATAGATCTAGCTTAAGAACGCCCCCCCCATGATATCATACAATGAAGATGTTGGAGGGGAGATGGGTCATATGGTTATCATGCCGTGAACCTGGGCTGGTGTACAACGCAAACAAACGTACAGCAGCCATCGACACCATTGACCCACTACGGCATATACATCAGTATTCAATAGTAGAACTACTTACTTACTATCTATTAATAATGTGTCGACACGCTCGTCTCGAGAACATAATAATATTAATTGTACCTACAGAACGAGCAGCATCATACAAATGATACATACGCACTTCGTATCCAGCGGCGCCGTTGCTTGCACCCCCCCCCCCCCCCGGCTGCTTGTGGTACGGCTGACGATAATATGCCGTTTTTTCTTCACACTCCCAATGAATTGGGTGCACACTAGCACACACTTGTTATTGTGCAGTCATCATGCTATCCTGCTTGTCTCGGTTCTGTTTTTTGGGGTAGTGTTTGGAGTGTTTCACCTTGTCCGCCCACGAACGGCCAGGACGGTATGAAGTTGCACATACTGTGTTTCCACCCAGCCACCCCTGAAAAGCCCGTTCAACGATTTGTAGTACACCTGGCATATATATCTAATAGTCAGTATCTGTGCCAGCGGGGTGGGGCGTGGGGTGTCGTCCTACGAGTACGTACTCACTCGAAGTGGGCACCGCTTGTATGATGGATGGGCCCTGTATGTGTGTCGTCTCACCCTCGGCGGGGGGGGGGGGGGGGGGGGAGCGTTAGACTTGTTACTCTGCTGTAGTAGTACCGTACCAGGTACTCGTCTACTCTGGTGGGGCCCGGCTGTGTCCATGCACACGCCGGGAGAAGTACATACTTCATTCTTTATAGGTGGCCGAGAAGTTGGGGGTAGGAGCGGCGCCAATTTGAGCGTAATAGCATGCACCGCCTTCCTTGCCTTACCCCCCCCCCGCCCCCCCCCCCCCCCCCACCCCTCTCTCGGTGTATCTTGCGGCGTGCGTGTGTGTGTACTCGTGCTGTGACACGCTAGAAAGAGTGGATATCACAGACCTACATGTATACCTACAACAGTAAAAGCTTTGTCGCGATCGAGAACGCACTATTGATACCTGGTATCATATACATACCTGGAAGCATCATCTTGGTAGATTGCTGTGTTATACATACCAGGTGACTGTGGATGCGGAGACTGCTGCACGAGTCCCTTTGCTACTCATCATACCCGAGTGTTGCATGCATGTTTGTACGTACCAGTTGTACGTACGGGACGGCCATACTCGTAGAGCTTTTACGAAAGACACACAAGTATAAACGTACTCCTCGGGTGTGTATGCACAATAATACATGTAGCCCCGCTCAGTCGACGTATGCGCCTGTCTACTGTAGCTACGTACGTGGCCTCAACTGTCCTACCCAATCCCTGAACAGCATCGCGGTATGTCGCCAAGTGGCCATCTGACACTGACGCAGACATAGGGGGTCCGAGGGGCGGGGCGGGGCGGGGGAAGGGGGGGGGGCGTGTATGTGCGTGTGTGTTTGCTTCGCACCTTGCTTCTCGCCTTCCCTTTTCGTCTCTCGGCGGCGGCACAGCCGCTACGGAGGCTTGCCTGCGAGACGCTTCCTAGATTATGATTCGAACATTGAACTTTCGTACGAAGATGACACGTATATTGTACTTAAAAGTCTCCCGGGACGATCTGACTTTTGCATGCGAGTATAACCCGCACGCCATAACATTATGTATCGCACTCGTGTCATAGTTTATATGATGACTGCTGTGGTACGTATAAATGTATGATCTACGGTATATATTTGTTTTTTTTGTATTCTTATCACGTATCGTTAACACTATTACGATACGTGTTTATACGAGTGCCGGGTGACGAGGGAGCGACTTACAAACTTGCCCCCCCTCTCTCTCTCCGCGCTTTGACGCACCGCGATGGCCGCAATGATGCCCCCTGTTATAGGAGGACTTGTGTAAGAGAGAAACCACACACCTAGAGTTATCGCGCACGCGGGTTGGGGGGGGGGGGGCGGGGGGGGGGGGGGGGGGGGGGGGTTGCCCCCGCCCGGTGACTGCAAGGGGCACCCACGCCCGTCCTTCTAAGATCCCCACCGAAGCCACCCCGCCGTGCCACCCAGCACCCATACCAGTACCATGAACCATGACATATTAATATGACATGACAAATTAAGAAAACAACAACAAAAAAAACATTTTTTCGAGATTCGGTCAGGCTGTTCGTTCCCTATTGCGACCTGGATTTGACTTATTCACATTCCGATTGCTCTCACCTCTCAGCGCGGGAGTCTTCCGCGGGCCGGCGCTATATGTTGTACTCGTACACTCATAGTACTGGTACTCATTTCCAGACGGACTGTAGTGTTGCTCCTGTTGTTGTGTGTAGCATGCATGCATGCCGGCGTGGCTGGTGCCGCAGTTTTCCTTCGCTTTTTGTTCGACGTTTTGCGTGGGCTTCGTACATACCATCACCATACTTGCATACCGTGTACCTGGTATACGATACCAGGGTAAATTATACTGGTTATCTCACGCTGGCGTACCCACCTGCTTTGTCGGTGTGGTGTGACATGGTTCTGTGCGGGGTGGTGGTGGTGTGGTACCGCGACGGTCCTCGTATTGGTTTCCTTCCCCCCCCCTAGTGACTCATTTCACCGCGTTGTGACGAGTCTTTCTTGTGTGGTGTTGTTGTCGGTCAAAACAATGGTCTTAGCCCTGTACATAGAGAAGAGCGTCCCCAGAGCCTCGCGACTACTTCAATGCTTGAATAATGGAGATCGCTCGGGACTCGGGGCGGGCGGATGGACCACTTTCGCTGCTGCTGCATCATCATGTTGATTAAATTTAGTTAAAAAAAAGTACAACAGCTGTGATATTTTTGCAAGCTGTGTGTGACACTTGAGATGGCATCAACACATGTTGTACGTACCCTCGGGTGTGTGAATATCGTATTTTTTATGATCGTGTAATACGACTATTAATATGAATAGAATGCTGTTCATAGACTCCCCGATATTTCGTCGTACACTCGTCCTGTGTGTCAAGTATCGGCATCATCATGGTATGGTACATGGTATGCAAAATAATATACGCCTTGCGCGTGCATGTATGCCTACTATACGATGGGAGGGAGGTGAAAAATGTCAGTCACAGCAGTCTGTAAAATCATACATACTATACCCCCTGGGACGTGTCTGTTCATGAAGAACCCCTGTCTGTAAATTATATCATAAGGGGGGGCAGGAGGCGAAGAAATGCAGGCAGAGCTGCATATATATGGTCGGACGTGAGTCTACAACAGTCAGCAGCAGCAGCACCTGTATTCTTCGAGTAGTATGTAGCAGCAGCC
The DNA here is from genome assembly GCA_031213475.1 of Nereocystis luetkeana. Lineage (NCBI taxonomy): Eukaryota > Phaeophyceae > Laminariales > Laminariaceae > Nereocystis > Nereocystis luetkeana. The sequence continues at coordinate 2,802,335 of JARUPZ010000031.1, forward strand.
GGCCAAGGTACCCTGGGACCCCGCCGGCAGTGGTAGTAAGGAAGCTCCCGATGAACCGCCCTCACCGGGGTTGGTGGGTGGATAGTTAAGTCGGGCGCAAGCTTACAACGACACACAGAGCAAATTACAACACACGCAGCACGCAGCATCTCGCCAGGCGTAGATAGACGATTGATACGTAGTAAGCTACCAGGTACCAGTACGACGCAGCAAACTACGAGAATGGAACGGGCGTTCTTTTAGCATGCACGCGTTCGCCGATCGGATTGTTTCATCTAGTGTAGTAGGCTGTGCCCACCAGCTACATACGATGCTGTACCCGCTGGTATGTTTTTGTACTGCTGTCGATGCCTCGTATCGACACTCTTTACTCTCAACTGCCCCCTTTGGGGCTTGAAGGGGGGGCACGTGTCCGAGGACTGGGGGCGCACCCGAGCTATCATACACCAGTACAATTGCAAGGAGATCTCCGGCATGCTCGAGACCACTGTGACTGCACCTGTCACGGCCGCTATTCCTGGATTCGAGAAGGGATTACCTAGAGAGAGCGGAGAGCATGTGGAAGGGGATGCCGCCTGAAAAGGCCTGCTCTTTGATGGTTGTGGCTCTTTTGTCTATTATACTGTAGGTGAAGCGAGGAGGTCGAGCTCAGGAACCAGCTCGGCTGTAGCCCTGTTTTACGTCGAACGGTTCGCTCTGAGGAAAAAAACTGCTGTCATTGGCAAATACACACTCGGCCCTTGGCCGTGCCACTGTTTATCTAGGGTGCCGTCTCCTCCCCTCCTCCTCCTCCTCCTCCTCCTCCTCCTCCTTCTGCTCCTCCGTCTCCTCCTCTCCCCCCTCCTGTTCGTCTACCTCCGCCTTTTGTTCTCCTCTTGCCTCTCTTCCTCCTCCTGCCCACCTCCTCCTGTTCCTCATCTCGCCCTTCTCCTTGCATAGCAAAAATCCAAAAATCCCATCTATCCCACTCCCCCACCGCCTCTTCATTGGGCTTACTCCGTTACTTGCTCCCGTATTCTCCCGGTCTTTTCCTGCCCTTTGCCCCTTGCTTAACCTCGCCTTCCCTGTCCTCTCCCTTCTTTCTTTCTACGAGAGATGACCCCACCCGCCCCCCCCCCCCCCTCGCGCGCGCCTTATTTTCGCCGACATGCTCGGTTTCCTTCCTCTTCGTCTTCTCCTCTTCCTCCTCCGCCCCTCCTCATCCGCTCCCTCCCGCGGCCCGCTTCTTTTTTAGTTCTCGTACATATCCCCCTCCTAGGATCAAGAGACTGCCATCAAAAAACTTGAAAAGTTTGGTCTTGTCAACCGTTTACGAATAGGGCAGAAGTACGAGGAGAGACCATACTGCTGGTGTATCGGTATCGTATTATACGACTCCCTGCGGTGTAGGTACCGGTGGTTCGGACACCAGATTGTGTCCCCCCTCAACCATGCAAGAGTTTGATGCTGTAATCGTCACATACCTGTCATCATTTTTTCTTGTTCTTTTAATTTTCCACTCAACAGGGTCAAACTCCTCCTCCTCCTCCTCCTCCCCTTGATTAACCTCCTCCGCACCTCGGTTCACATCCTCCGCCCGCAATACCCGGCACACCCACCCTACCCCTCCGCCTTCTCTTCGTTGTTGTGGGTTTAGTTTCCTTCCTGTATGCCTTCTCCCTGCCCATTCCGCCTTGTCCGCCTTTGTTAGTCTCCTACTCCTGCAAAATCCGGTCCACATTCCCCCCCCCCCGGCCAACTCTTCATTGCTTCCTTCGTGTCCTTCCTCTCTTGTCTCCTTCTCGTCTTCTCCTCTTAGTTTTCCTTGGTTGACCTCTTTCTCATCCCGCTACTCCTCTTTCTCCTCCGTATCCTCCTCCCCTTAGTTTATCCTGCGCCATTCTCCTCCTCCTCCTCCTCCTCCTACCCCTCCCACCACCTCCTCGTCGTCTCTCCGCCACCTCCTGGTCCGTATTCTATTCGTCATACCCTGCCACCGTTTCCTCCTTCACCCACCTCGTCCTTCTCCTCGTCCTTCTTTTCCCCCTCCTCGTGGTGTGTCATCATCCTGTCCACAATCCCCCCCCGCTACCTCTTTGATTGTTTTGATTCGTGCCGTTCCTCTTCGTCTTCTCCTCTTTATTTTCTTCGCCCCCCCCCCCCCCCGCAGTGTTACCCCTCGTCTTGCTCCTCCTCCCCTTGGCGAACCCCGTTAGAAATTGACGCATGTTTTAGGGGGAAAAAATTACTTGAAATTTGTGTTCGGACGGTGTTACTGTGTTCAAGAGGATTGGTGTGGGAGGGTCGCCTCCTCCTCCTCCTCCTCCTCCTCCTCCTCCTCTCGCTCTGCCACCACCTCCAACCCCTCCTCCTCCCTTTCCCACCACTTCCTCCTCCTTTCTATCACCTCCTCTTGCTCCTCCGACAAGCTCGTCTCCTTCTTCTGCCACAACCTTCTCCTCGTCCCCCTCCTCCTTCTCCTCTTCTTGCTCTTGCCGAATCCTGTCCCCGCTACCCCTCCTGCCTCTCTCACCACTTCTTGTAGCATTGGCTCTCTGCGTTTCGTTCCCCTCCGTCTTCTCACCCTCTCGTGTCCCCTGTTTAGTTCGTCCGCTCGACACTGAAAAATTGGCTCTACTCTATTTCCGAGTAAGTTTGTGGCCCCGAAACCTGGTTGCACCTTCTGAAAAACAAACACCGAAATGAGTCTCGTTGTTGACTCGTTACTTCTAACACAACAAAACCAGACACTCCCACTCCTTGAGTTTCGACGGAATCCTCGATCTTACAGCAGCATTACGGGGGGTCACTTTAAATAGGACCTACGGTACACACAAACCTATATATTTCGCTATTTTTATTAACAACATTTGGTCCTGTTTACTATGGTCCCCCGTAATAGCTGGGTTTTTTTTTTTCGGTTTCGTTAAGATAGCCCTAGCCACACCACCCTCGGAAAAAAAGCAGCAGTGAGATCGAGGATTGGGATTTCGTCGAACCTCATCTTTGCAAGCCTTGTGTCGCGCTCACTGCCTTCTCGTACGGGTTTTACGTGGCCTCATGCCGGGTAGACAAGTCCGTACACGAGGAGGTAGACAGAGTCTGAAGCTGCAGAATTTCAAGAGTAGTTGCCGGGACTGTTTGCTGTGAACTGCATACATTTCTACTTATTTTGGTGGCGTGTTAACTGACTGACTTTACCTGGTAACACTCTTGGCCTGGGCGGGAAAGGCAAGAGACCGGTTGGTCTCTTACATATTCGTGTCCGAAACGCTCCTTTCTGTTTCCGGCCGGAGTGACAGTGTTTATCAGAGAGAGAAAAAAAGACACGCGCACACGTTCTAGCCGCCAACAAACGCGCCGGCCATATTCCGCGAACGAACGTCGTAGATATGTACCGGGTAGAGATTTCCGTGATTTACTCCACGCAGAACCTTTTTTTAGAACCACAGTCAGTAGTAGTAGTGCCGTTTTGGGGACAAAATCACTTGGAATTTGAGTGGTTTGTCCCCCGAACGGGACTGAATGCAGTTTGCCTCAAAAGGTCTAGTAAGTTTAATGCTTGACCTGTTACGAGGGACTACGAGCTGGGCCAGCCTTGTTGTGTGAAGCCTTGTTGTGTGATTTGGTCCCCAAACGGGACGGCGGTCCTAAAAGGGTTGTATGTAACTCCTTTGGGGACAAACCGCTCGAATTCCCGGTGGTTCGTCCCCGGAACGGGACTGTCCGCGGTCTGCCCTTTTGCCCCTTTTCGTACCGCAGTCCCGTTTCGGGGACAAATCGCTTAGAATTTGACTGGTTTGCCCCCAAAACGGGACTGCAGTGTTACTAATGGGGTTAAAGTGTTGAAACGGGGTTTCTCTTCCTGGGGCTTTATCTAGCGCCACCCCTTGTGCGACTAGAAGGACTTCAAAATTGGAAGCTCGCACTGCTGCTGATCCTGGTAGCGAATATGTTTAGTGACGCCAAAAGATAAAAGAAAAAAAAGAAAAAAACACACACACACACAGGACTTTTTTCGAAATCCAACTCCCATCTCGCGGAGATATCCGCGAAAACTCAAAAGGTACCAAAATTTTAGACATTTTACCGACATTTTGACGCTGAATTCGTATGACGGCTCCAAAATTCGTCGTTCCCGATGAGGGTGAAATTTCGTGTAGACAATTCTGGAGCCACAAGGAGACGATCGACGTAAGTTGCGTTGCCCAATTTCATCACCGATCGTGAGACATCAACAAAAACAAAGATTACGTAGTCTAGGAATAATAACGTGAATGGCCTTATTGCTGCGATGCCCCGGTCGATTTTTGCAAGTTTCGGGCTGAAGTCTGAATCTCGCATTCGAACCATGTTATACGTGCAAATGTATTCCGAACCATCCCTTTTTTTTTTCGTTTTTTCACACGAGCTGAGGCCGCTTTTATGATTTCGCGTTTTTTGGATCAGTCAGAAATGGTGTGTCCTGGGGGAAAACGAAGTTACATGAACGGGACGGCATCTTGAAAGGCTGGTTGGTACGTACCTGGTAAGTAACTAACTATTAATAACCCAGTGCGTGAAAATCACATCCAAATATACATATGTGGCAGAGAAGCGGGGGGCATATGGCCAATCTGGCGCTCTGGGAGCACCTTGGCTGGCCTATGAAGCTCGTTTGAGTAGTCAGAACCCAGAAACACATATCCCCCCTCATGTTTACACGCCGTTTTTGGGTCTGATCACTACTGTAGTCCCCCCTGTATCAAATGTGGTACCTACTATGTACGGGGGACCATACATAGTAAATAGGACCTATGGTATACACTAAAACCTATTTATTTAACTATTTTTACGAACAATATTTGGTCGTATTTAATACGGCCCCCCGTAATGTTTATACCTGGTACCTCGTACTCGTACGTACTCTTAAAAATTACCTGGCGGTGACTTTTTTTCGAGTCGGCTGAATCACAGCCCTGTCTGGTGGGGTTGTAACTACGTATATACTCGTCGACTCGTTACCCTTCCCCCCCGCCCTCACAAGGAGGATCGGGATGTGCTCTGGCGGAAGAAATGAGAAAAGTAGACCAGTGTGGCACGATATATAATATGGAGAAATTTACTCCTACTTTAGGACAGGAGTGGTGGGCCCAAAAGGCGAAGCAGGAAGGGGGATAAGGTAGGCAAAAGGTGTCATGAAAATATATATGTTTATATATGTATGTATGGAAAAACGTAATGAGCGCACAAATGTTGGAGATGTCTCCATTAAGAGTAGGAACGGTGCTCCGTTTCGGAAGGGATGCGTGGCCGAATGGCTATGGCAAACAACAAGTGAAAACGCCGTCCCCTCCCTTCTCGCCCCGCGTCCCTTTCCGACGTTATCCAGCCGCGGTTCTGCGCGAGGCACAAGCTTCCCGGCATGATGGATGTTCGAAACCGGCGGTGCGAGGAGCCGAATTGCACCCGACAGCCTTCGTACGGGAAGGAGGGTCAGCGAAGGCAGTTCTGCTTCACGCACAAGAGGGAGGGGGATGTCGACGTCAAGTCCACCAGGTAGATGCTGGTTTGGTGTCGTGCTCGCTCGGGTCTGCTTTTACGTAGTAATTCCGGATGTGTAAGCTGGTTTGATTCGCTTTGCTTGCTCCGTCCTTTGCTACTACTGCTACTTCTATCACAACTACTACTACTACTGCTACTACCGCTACTACTACTACTACTACTACTACTACTGCTGCTGTTACTACTACTACTAATGCTGTAGTGGTCTTTCATTAGAGCGGGTTGGGTAGTGCCGGTTGCCGGGGTACATAGTGCTGGTATTTTTCTGACACAGGTTTTTGTTCTCATACTATATCCTATATATTCCCTAACCCGGAGCAATGCCGATTTTTCACTACCGAGGGTCCACTGCCGTACTACTCTTACAGACACCACCGCTGTACGTACGTAAGTAAGCGTAATGTAGCCCTTTTAGGACTCGGGAGGGAAACAACAAGTTAGTCGAAAACAATCGACGATTGCAGTACGAGTATGAACCAACGCGAAGCAACCAGGGGGCTGCTGGGGTATGGTGTGTGCCCAAGCTGCAAAGCAAGGAGGTGTTTAGCGCGCGTGCAGCATACATATGATACGCGGTGATACCCGAACCGCTGCTTCGTCTGCCGTCCACCGTACTATAATGCTCGAGACGTCAACGCTGGTCCCAGTTTTCTTGTGTACCAACACCAACCAACACACCTAGTAGTAGTGTGAGATAGGTGCGGATCAACATTTATACCAGACACATTGACCAACACCCGACCCGAAACTCTAAATCTTAACCCTCAATCGGACCTGATGCTGGTTGGTGAGGTTGACAGGAATTCACGTAGGTCGCCACTACCACCGTGGTAGGGTTCTGCCGGCAGGTGACAACGCCTCGGTAAGTCTCTACAGTACATGGATCACAAACATCTAGGGTTGGTGAGACTCTGTCATATTGAATAGGTCGCAACACCTTTGGCAAGACCTCTACTAGTTCACAATAGTACCTAGATAGGCTCCAAGGAGTGGATCGCCAAGCCTTGCAGCTATGGCATTACTATGCACTTTTAAAAGTCTTGGTGTTTCAATAGTACGTGAACACGAGTATGTTCAAATCTCCCACATGTGTGTCGTTGGTGCTCGAGAACGAGAGACCAGCGTATCGTTCGGTCCCGAACTTTTTTGAACCTGCTCAACTTTTGCGCTCTGTGCGCTCCATGGCGGTGGTCCATTTTTTTGTCTTCGTACAATACGTGCATGTGGTATTTTTAAGCGCTACGAGTACGAGGATGTTGCGGGATTTTGGTCTACACACGGTTGTGTTTGGGACGAGGATCAGGCGAGAGAGGGCGCGGGGGGGGGGGGGGGGGGTTGTACTCAATATCATGGCGTTTTTTGCATGGGGTAAGGGACTATTCCCCCGAGCTATCGACGGGTCATGAACTTGAAAATGAAGATAAACATATTATATCAGAAAATAGTGAGGATTTTGGCGGATGACTGAGGCCTCCCTGCCCCATACTGGCTGTCTCGTACATGGCATATACCAGATACGTAGTGCCCCCCCCCCCCCCCCCCTGCGCGCTTGGTGCAAGCAATGTCTGCCTGATCGGTTGAAAACCCGACATGCTCCGTCTGCGGTATTGTAGGGATGCGAGAGTCTACGGTCATACGACTACGGCCATGCATGGCATTTGAGTCAGCTGCATGCACCCCCCCCCCCTTCCCCCCTCCGCCTGATGACGGTGCGCGGTTTAAAATGAATGAATCAGGCAACAGCGATCGAACGGTCCGAGCCTTGCATTACAAAAACAAATGCTACCCATGAGACAGGAAAACTGTTTGCCGCGTCAGTGAGAGGACGGATGGGTTTTAGAAAACCGTTTCCCGCTGCGGCGTGTTCGTGGAAGGTTGCGTCTAAGGGCCCGCCCCTCCTACTCCTCGGCGAGGAAAACTGTGCTTCGGTTGTTTTATCTCTCCTCTTCGCCTTCTAGCTAGCTCGGCGCCCCGGTGTGCTTGCTTGAGCGGCGGGCTGGCTGTCCATGTCGCGTGCCGACGGTGCTATGATATGATACCGCAGCGAGTTTTTTCGTTTTAACCCGTTTTTTTTTGTTTTTTTTTTGTTCCCCCTTTTTTTCGAGGAACGGTTATATAGAAAAAGTTAGGACCGGGCGGTCCAGATCGATGCCTGAGGGTTTTCCTGATATGTATACCATGTACTTCGAAGTACAGAATATCCAACCGTACGTACGGATGTGCAGCAATGAGGGTGTTTGCGGCTGTTGCGGCTACATCAGTTCGTATGAAGAGTCGCGTTTTTTTTATTTTTTGACGGCAACGGCGATCTTGGGGGCAGGTGCCGTGGGAACGGGCAACTGGACCGCCGGCCACCTGTGTCTGTGTGCCTGCTTGTTTGTTCACGTATGCGTGTGTTCTGCGTGCGTTTTTTGTCTGTGTTTTTTGTCTGTTGTGCCTGCCTGCCTGCCTGCCTGGCTGTCTGTTTTCTGTCTGCCTGCCTGCCTGCTGGTTTATGTTTGTTGCGCGTGTCCCCGCGTGCCTTTCGCGTTTTGTGTGTCTGTAAGCTTGAAGGGGCAATGGATGCCGCATATTCTGACAGAACATGACCCGAGAAGCAAAATCGCATTGAAACCGAAACGCGAGTACTATCCACCTAATACGTGCACTGTTTCCTCCACAAAACCAGTATGTCCTGCTGTACTTCATGAGCAGTACAAGGTAGGCGCACGCGTTGGTCTCTACCTTGGAGTGCTTCAGCAGAAAACACCGCGCCTACCTTTTTATATCTCTTTCCCGTCCCGCCCTCCTTCTCCATTGGCCTCACCCGACTTCCAGGCTTCGGTGCTCTCCCCCCTCACCCTCCCCCTCGCCCCGCGCTCTAAATATTTATGCGATCCCAACCACAGCAACATCTCACACCTCTAGCCAATTTTTCGAAGGTCCGTTCTCTCCCTCCATCCCTCATTTCCTCTCTCTCTTCCCCTCCCCCCCCCCCCCCCCCTCTCTCTCCACCTATCTCCCTCCACCCCTCCCTTCCTTCCCCCTTCCCAATCCCTTTTCCCTTGCCCCACAGATGTAAGAGCGCAATGTGCCCGAAGCACGCCATGTACGGCCGCCCCGGCGAGATGCCCCAGTACTGCTCCGCCCACAAGGCGGAAGACATGGTCGACGTCAAGAAGAGGAGGAGGTGCAACGCTGATGGCTGTGAACGGCGGGCTAGCTACGCTCTAGATGGAGAGAAGGCCGCGTTTTGCTCCGCGCACAAGCAAGCCGGTCACGTCAACGTCAACAATCGGAGGTGACAGGGCGGGGGGACTGGGTGGGGGGGGGGGTACACTCATGGCATGCATGGCGGTATTCGGATGATCATAGGGGGGAGGTTGGGGGAAGGGAGGTGGGGAGAGCGGGTTGGAATGGCTCTTGTCTAGCCTCTCGTGTCTCTGGGAGGGCCTCGAGAGGTGACACCAAGTGACTGTGAAGAGACACACAAGAGACTAGAGGTTATTCTACGAGTACCTATAGTTGTGTATTGTTATGTGCCAGGTATTGGGTCAACTGTCTATTGCGTTTCAGATGTTGTATGTCTCGTGCTAGGCACTTTGAAAGGATTACACAGTCAGGCAAGAAATAGCACACGGCAAAACCCGCCCCCGCCCCCCCCCACCCCCACCCCGAAAAGAGCAAACGAAAAAACGCTCGAGTGTGCGTGTACGCAGACGCCGCTGTCGTACTCAATTTCCGCCCCCCGGCCGTCCCCGCCTACCCTTTCGCACGCGCACGCACACCCAACACGCACGAACCTACGCAGGTGTGAGTTTCACGGGTGCTCCCGTCGGCCGGTTTTCTCTTCGAAGGGCGAGAAGCCTCGGTTCTGCGTGGCCCATAAGCTGGACGGCATGTCTGACAGCCGACTCAGCGCTGACGGCCGCTCGAGGGCGAAGGCAGGGGCCGGCCGCACCTCTCAGGTGGCGGCGGCGCAGCAGAGGATCTATGGCAGCGCCGCCGGCGGTGGCTTAAGCGGTGGTGGTGGTGGTGGTGGTGGTGGTGGGCACGGAGATATGTACGGAGTCCGCGAAGTTGGCAACCGCTCACTTGGACACGGTGGCGGTAACACTGGAGGCGGCGGTGGCGGGGGGGGGGGGCGCATTGGAAGCGAGGATACTAGCGGCAGCGACATGATGTTCGCCGCGAATCCGGCGTCCGTAACGATGTCGCACGCGGCCTCGGGGACGCATCGCACCGCGCAGGTCACGAGGCAAGCGGCGGCGCAGGCTACCGTTTCCGCTGCGGCGGCCGTGATCGCGGCCATAGAGGACGAGGCGGGCCTGGACTTCCGGGGACATCACAGCGGTGGTGGCGGCGGCGGTGGTGGAAACCCCGGGGACAGGGGACACAGAACTAGCGGAGGTGGTAGCGGGGGTGGCCTTCGGGAAAGCGAGGCGGAGATGTACGAAGCCCTGCAGCATGGGGGGGGCTTCGTTGGTGGTGGGGGTGGCGGTGGAGGCGGGGGTATTTCGAGGGGTAAGTCGGAGATCGGTGGGTGGGCGTCCGCCCTGTTCGCGGCGGACCGCGACGGCGCGCCGATGGACCATATGCGCGCGTCCCCTACCCCCGCCTCCGGGATGGCACCGCCCCACGGGTACGGAGAGGTGTGGCAGTCGGCCCTGCCCTCGAGGTCGGGGGTCTCGACCTCCCCCGCCGTAAGATCGACCTCTACCATGTCGGACGTGTCCAACGGGTCTACTCAGACCGGAGGGGGAGGAGGTAGCCTTGGCCGTCAAGGAGAGCCCGACATTTACCACCGCATGCCTAGCATGCCGTCTATGGATGGTGGCGGCGGCGGCGGCGCGGGAGGGGGGGGGGGGCGCGCCGTTTTTTCCTCGAATTTCATGGAAGACCGCAACAACCGGAGCTTGCTGGGCAGCCTTTCTAATGGAGGCGCAGGGATAAGTGGAGGAGGCGGGGGAGGAGGTGCAGGCGGAGGAGGGGGGGATTTCATGTCTGCGTTTCCTTCGTCGTCGGCGGCGCAACAGAGCTCCTGGCAGGGTGGCAGTGGTGGTGGCGGCGGCGGTAGTGGTGACGGGGGGGGGGGAGACCTGTGGGAAAGGGCCCGGCCGCGGCCTCCCCCGATGCCGGCGCCGCTCATGTCTTCGTGGGGAAGGGGGCCGGGGGCCGGCATTAACACGGCTGACATGCACCGCCACGCGTCACTGCTGCCACCGCCGCCCAGTCAGCAGCAGCAACAGCAGCAGCAGCAGCAGCAGCAGCAGCAGCAGCAGCGGTTGCCGAGCCTCCTGAACAACCGCCGGGGGGGCTTGCCCTTGCCCCTGCCCTCCTCCGGCATGGGTTATGTAGGCTCTCACGGTGGCCTTGGGGACGGTCGTGACGGCAGCGGCGGGGGGTACGATGGGAGGACAAGGGGGCAAGGATGATCCGATGTATCGGACCTAGTCCGATTCGGTCCGATCACACTCGATCAAATCCGATTCGACAGCTCTTACTCGGCAGGTGGCGCGCGCGATAAAACTAGGGGCTGATGGAGGTCCCAAACGAGGGGAGGGGGGCGGGTGCGGCGCTGCTGGGATGGTGGTGGGTGTGTGCCTTGCCTTTCCTTGATTTGACTTGGATAGTTTCAGGACGGAAGCAGGCGGCCGGGTTGGGCTGCGGGTCGAGGTCGGGTCTGGGTTGGATCGGACCGAAGAGAGGCGTGCGCTCGGAAATGATGAGCGTTTGGCTGGAATATGGTCTACCTACCCTCTGCTGTGTTGCCCTCCGGGCCAAGCAAGGGGTCCAGTCCAACACAATCCAATCCTAAAAACGTTTGATTCTGACCGATTAGCAAAAGTAAACAAAGGACGTAAAATACTACAAAAAGGGTGCTGTGTGTATTTTGCTCGATTTGATCCCCCCCCCCCCCCCTCCCCACCCCCCATCTGGGTCAATAGGAGGTTTCGGGCGGGATAGATTTAAGTACCGTTTCGACGTCTCTCGCCGGTATTTTCCCTCTTCTCCCGGTCTCGTTTGTTTTGTGTGTTTTTTTTTTAGTTTTGTGGGGAACGGAGGAGGCGGGGGGGGGAAGGCAGAGGGAGAGGGGGGGGGGGGAGACGTCTCGGACAAACAAATAAGCGCACACGGGTACAATAACCACCACAATTCAGTCAAGCAGCGTGACGTCCGCAAAGAGTTGTACAGTACGTTTTTTTCTTCTTCTTTTCCTTCTTCTTCTTCTTTTTCTTATCCTGCTTCTTCTTCTTCTTCCTCTTCTGTGATACCAGCATTTGTGATGAACGAACAACGAAGCGGCACGGGTTTTGGCTGGTCCTTTCTTCCCCCCAGGCGGGTTTAAGCACCTCACGGTTCGCGAGTCTATGATGGGGCGAGGGGAAATAATATTTGAAGGGGGGGTGGGGGGAGGAGGGGGGTGGCCGTGATACTCCGCAGGCACAGCTAGGACGTATTGCCGCTATCAGGGCTAAATTAGTTTCCAACTTTGGAGAGAGGGTTCGAGGAAACCGTCATGAAAGGGGGTAGACAACAGCATAGCATAGCACGGTGTTGCACGTTTTGTCGGTATTTTAGATGTTAACAGTCAACAGTCACGCGGTTTTTTGCCCGGTTCAGGCACGCGCGCTGCCTGCGGCCCTCCTGCTTCTTTTTTTTTGTCTCCTAGCCCTCCCCCCTCCCCGGCTTCCCCCTCCCCGGCTGAGTCGAATATCGTGTGTCGATAGCTGTGGACACGGCAAAAGCGGAGAGCAGGACCCACATGTTGGGGATCAAACCAGGCCGTGGCTATTGTAAAGTCTCTCGGCGGGTAACGGCTTTTCCACCCGGCCGGCCTCCCTTTCGGACGGCGGCAAGAAGAAAACTGGGCCTCTCAGTTCAGGTGACCCCGCGCCCCATAGACAGAAGGCGTTTCTACATTTTTACGGCGGGACGATTAGGGTTACCGTTTTTCTCGCTGTTCGGTGAAGGGGAGGGGGGGGGCGGGGGGGGGGGCGAGGGGTCTGTCTTGTCTATCTGTTTGTCTGTGTTCGTCGTTGTTGATGGAAACGGTGCAAGCGGAGGCGTGGTGTGGGTAGCGCAAGAGATAGTATTATAGTTTACTCGCACTCCGGGTCTATTCGAGCCAGGTTACCCTAGGCTGGGTTGTGAGCTGCTAGGGGAGTGTACGCTTGGCCGGGTTTCGCTTGGCTAGGCTGGGCTGGGTCAGACCGACGAGGACGTTCGTCGGGACGGCCGTTGTTTTTTCCTTCGCTAGGTGACCGCAGGTGGGAGGGGGGTACGCGAGGGGGGAAGGGGTGGGATGGGGAAGTGCTGTGTTCGTTTGTTCGCTCAAGACGAGATAATGTTTCCGGCGCTACCGCTGCCATCGTGGGGCACGTTGCGGCTGGCTGCCCGTTAGAAAAGTCGCAAGTTTTGCTGTCCGTTGAAAAATAATGATCGACTCAAGTCGCGCTTGAGCAGTGTTTTTTTTCTGTCGGTTTCGAAGACGTATCATAGCGCTACGTACCCCCCCCCCTCCCCCCCCCCCCCCCCCCGGCCGTATCTACCCACACAGTTTCTCGTTTTACAGGTGAGTGTGTCGGGGTTTTGGACATACCTGGTATACGGGTTGGCATCGTATCACTGGTTGCGCCGTGCGTGTGTGGGAAAGCGATTGTTCGTTGTGATATAGGAGGGCTAGGGAGGGGGGTGTACTACTGATAGCTCTCCCCCGTCGGGTTCCGTTCGAGATTGTCGTTGTCGGGTTAGGGGGAGTGTTGTGGGGAAGGGGAGGGCGGGGTGAGGGAGGGAGGGGGGGGGGAGTGGAAGGGGAGACTTTGAGGACTGAGCGCGCCTGTGGCCGGGAAAAAATCGCTGCCAGCGACCGCGCATTTTTCCTGCCTACACGGTAAGGAAATAAAATGTGTCCGATAGAGCCGCTCTAGAGATTGTTTTACCGCGGCGCAGCGCTTGTTGTGTCCCCGTTTTTTCTTTTTTTTCCTAGTTTTTTTCTTTCATTTTTCGCCGGCGGACCGGACCGTCTGCCTGTTGGCCTCGTCAGCCGTCGTCCCGTACGTGCATATAGTTGACTGGTTGACTGGATGGCTCGGCGGTGCAGTCCCACCGCCCCGTGCGTGCACATGGTTTGCTGGCTGACTGGGTGGCTTGGTGGTGCCATTCCGCTACCCAGTGCCTGCGTTTCTTAGCTGGCTGGCTTGGCCGGCCGGCTGGCCTCTTCGACGTTTTTCCGACGCTCAGTGCATCGATATGATCGGCTGGCTGGTTGGCCGACCACCTCGTACACGCATATGATTGGGTGGCTGACTAGATGGCTCGGCGGCGCGTTATTTATTACGCACGTCAGTGCTCATTTTATGGCGGTAGGCATGGCGGTAGCCGGGTGGGTGCTCGGGGAGAGCAGCGAGCGCCATACACCAAACATCGTCGGGGCCTTGGCTTCCCGAGTAGTAGCGCGGAAACAAAAAAAGCGAAGCAAGCATGCTGTGTACGTACGTGTCGGGGGGGGATGGGAGGGGGTTCTGCAAAGAATTTTTCGGAGATACGGGGGCGTATGCATAGGTGCTATAATAGGAGGCAAAGTCTTTCGAGCGTGTGAAGGCCCCTTTTGGCCTCAATACACTAGTTTTAGTGTGTGTGGGGGCGGTCAGTCAACGGGTCAGACCACGGTCTTGTAGCATCTTTGGGAGTGTGTGGTGGGTGTCTATATGCCCCGTATGAGTTTTATAAGCGTAGAGAGCGATCCACGTGCGGCCTTAAACAAGGCGGCGTTTTTGTGCGGGTGGGCGAGGAAGATAAATGTCGTTACGCATGTTCTTCGGCGGCAGCTGAGGCGGGAGAGAGGGGCGGGGGCCGGGATGGGATAGGGGAAGGGGGGGGGGGGGGGGGGGGGTTGTTGTTGCTGTTGTTGCTGTTGTTATTCGGAAAGTACTGTAAGAGAGTATTACTAGTAGCGGTGGCGTCAATTCGGCACTTACTAAACTGTGAGTTGTATGCGACAGACGGAGAGAAGAAGAATATTTTAATAGTGAAAAGGTAGTAGGGGTAAGAGTAGTAGAAGGGGCAACGGACGGACGGAGGGCGGGGGCGAAGGGAGGGAGGGAGCCGAAAAGTAGTCGTCAAGTGGCTACTGCGTACCAGGCACAGCAGTTAGATTGCGCTCGCGTCTGTTTATTGTGACCGACGAGGACATCCGTGCTTGGTTTTTGGAGATATTTTTCGGGGGGCGCTTGCGGCACGCATCACGGTGCGCGTTCGAGCTGCAAGACTCGCACGTTTTTTCTGTACGCGGGGATAGCGTTCGTTTCGGGCTCTGCCATCGCCACTGACAGCACAACATCGCCACGCGAATGAAACGATATGTGTCGTGCATGTCGAAGCAAGTGATGCGTGGTGGGGGTGGGTGGGTGTAGGAAAGACTCCCGGTACGTCGTTATTTTCAGCACCGCGCCTGTTTCTTTACTTAAGTGAGGCCGCTGCTGCTGCTTCTTCTGCTCGTGGTAGTGGTGATGATTGGTGGTGGCATCTGCTAGCTGGGGGGGCTGCTATCTGCTGCTGCTGCTTGTGTTGTTATTGTCGTTGTTCCTGTAACTGTATCTTCGAAACGCTGTGTACACTGACTCGACTTGATTTGAATGGTTTGCTGGTATATGGTTTAGCGCATTATTAGTGAACAACATACACGATGAGATGATGATAGAGGATACTAACGATGGTCAGATTAAGAATCGTCGTGGGTCGTTTCGTCGGTAGAGTTGCCTTTTCCGTCGGTCGCACTTAATATCTGCGGAGGAAGGGGGGGGGGGGATAGTCAACCAATCATATTATCCTGTCAACCGAAGGAGGATGATGAGAGGGAAAGATTTACATTTTGACTTTTAGGGAGTTGTGTATGACAATGTAGCGGTGGTGATGGGGGGCTGGGGTGGGGGGGGGGGCGGTGCTGCAGGCACCAGGTGCGGTATTAACGCATGGGTTTTGCAATGCGTGCGTTCCATGGGAGGAGGGCGGGTGGGGGGGGGGGGGACAGGACGTTATAGTGACAAGTTTTCTTCGTTGATTTATTTTCTAGCAATTGTTTCTACTGCACGAGGCATGGATAGATGGATTAATGAATTAGCCGGATGGATATTTTCCATACGTGTCTATCTTGTTGTTTGTCTGTCGGTCAGTCTGTCTATCTGTCTGTCTGTCTGTGTGCCGGCCTGTCGTCAGGATTCAACCATATGTGTGCCTGCCTGTCGTCAGGATTCAACCATGGGCGTGCCCGGTCACGGTGGTGGTGGGAGTATAGCTTTTGCATCCACCCGACGGTCGGTATTAGAGCAAGCGCACCATGTAGTCTGGTGTGATTTTGACATATACGTCTTGTTGCACAGGGGGGTGTGGTAGCTAGAGTGCGGGCTGCTATGCAATGCTCGTGTGGTGTTGTAGAGCTCTAGTGAGCCGAGGTTCCGAGGTTTACAATTTTCGTGTAGCTTGCTCGGTGGCGCGGCGCGGATCTAACAGTGATGATGGTGATGATAATTATTATGATGGTGGTCATGATGAGAATAAAGATGAGGATGAGAATAATGAAGATGATGATGTTGAGAAGAATGAAGATGGCGATGATTATGGTGGGGTTCGCGATGATGGTGATGTTGGCTTTGTCTCGATGGAATGATGTGTTACAGAGTCAAGCTGGGCGCGCATTATCCATAATGTGGAGGACACCCTCGCCCTGTGGACTTGCCACGTGTGTCCCAAGATCATCCCATCAACAATCGCATTTGTATGTTACTATTCCTCCCGGTCGACCAGTACTGTACGAGATCCAACAGCACCTCATAACGTCACGCCGAAGGTCGTCGAGGTCACGCACAGATTGTGACCTGGGTGAGCTTAGTCCGTTGCAGTCTGGAGGCCGTATATCTGAGCCCTCGCATCGCCTCAAGTCAGTCACGCTTCTGCCAGGCATACGTAGCCGGTTCTTGATACTAGTCTCAGTTTGTAAAACTGAGTCTCAGCTGCGGTAAATGCAAATATGTCTGTCTGTCTGTTTGTCTGTCCGCATGGCTTATATTTTCGAACACTTTCCATTGGTCGATATATAAGGTCGTTACATACGATATTCGTACGACGTATGCGACCCTTACGGACCTTATATACTGAAACATACCATACCACCAGGCAAATTTAGCCATATAATATATCCACGACACGGTACCATCGTACCATACCGCGAACGTACCATACCACATACTGTGTTTTAACCGTACCATACCGCCAACATACCATACCACATACGGTGTTTTCCCCATATACCATACCAACATATCCCATACAGTATTTGTTGCATATAGTATATCAAGCCGCGTAGTACCATCATACCATGTACCAACAACATATATATAATATATATATATATATATATGATATCACACCAAGTACACAAGAATCATACATACGTTGAAGGGGTGATATAGAAAGAGGTAGGTGAAGCTGCAAAGGGAGACCGATGGCATCAGGGAGCAGACTTTTATTCCCATCCGTGAACATCCAGGACATCCACAGTGTCCATGCCTTGTCCTAGATGAAGATTCCGACGACTTGAGTGATCAGCTTTTCGTATCGAAAATGGCAAGCTTTCTGAATTCAAGATGTTATCCGACGACAAACAGCAGCAGAACGATCGATGAGTTGGATGGTGACGCAACAGCTGTATAGCGCCGTTGCTTCGCGCCCGACGCGCGGCCAGCGGACGGCGCATCTCTCCGTGGCCAGACTACAGTCGGCTAGATCGGGTTTGGGCCTAGAGACCAAGAGAAGCGCACTCGGCGCGCACCTCTCTGTGGATACGTACTCACTCGTAGACTACAGCAGCGGCACAGCAAGTAAGTGCAGTAGCAGCAGTCTGTCACATTGTGAAGTACAAAATACCAAGACAAGTTGACTTTTGAAGCACACTTACTTGGCACGTCTCTCCGCCACCAGACCGAAGAAAGGCAGTCAGAGTTGGCTCGGACGCTTGGATCCTAGGCGCATTGCAGCCCATCCAGCGCGTCTCTTCGCGGTACCAGACCACAACAGCAGCAGTTGGTCTCGGCGTTTGCTCGAATCTGTGCGCGCGCAGTAAACCCGTGTTTCCGCATAGATACGAGTAGGAAGACTGCTGTTTCGATTTGCGAAGTTGACAGCTGAAAATGCGATTGGGCCAAAATCTGAAGCTCAAAAAATGTATTTCACAACTGGCTGTTGCTGCTGCTATTGTTGCTGCTGCTGCTGCTGCTGGAGTCTAGGAATACGTGTCCACGTAGAAGTGCGCGCCGAGCGCGCTTCTCTCGGTCTCTAGGCCCGAGCCCGCGCCAGCCGACCGTAGTCTGGCCACGGAGAGACGCGCCGCCCGCCGACCGCGCGTCGGGCTGGAAGCAACGTCGCTATACAACTGTGTCACCATCCAACTCATCGATCGTTCTGCTGCTGCTTTCTGTCGTGGATGACAGCTTGAATTTAGAGGCCATGCCATTTTTCGATGTGATCTGTGACCCATGTCGTCGGATTATGGGCCAAAATCTGATGACTTGCGCAATCGGATTCTCGAATCGATCAATTTCCGCTCGTCGCGTGACTGTTCTCTTATCCAGCCTGTAGCCTGAAGAATGCGATTACCTGCGATAACAGGTATCATCTATTCGCATTAACTTCTAGACGAAAAGTAATTCGCTTTTACTTTCCAATCCTATGTGTGGTACAGACATGTATGTTCTGTCTCTAATCGTCTGCCCATCACTTTGCTGTTACCGTCGTATATTTCGTCTCCTCGATTTCAGGAAATAAATACCAGGCTACCTGCTCAATATTATTTCTTGCAAGCTGTACCTACTGACCCACCACCGCCTGGACTCTACATGACGTTATGATAGCATGCTTCGTAAAATGAGTGTGTATTTCTGTGCGTAGCGACGGGCAGGCTTCCGGCTACAATCGTCGCTCGGAACCGGAGCCGTGAGCCGTGGGCTTTTCTTAGAGGCGAAGGGAGAGATTCTGCGATACAATATACAGATATCGGCAGACTTGCTTTCCCGTATACACTACCGCCGTATGGACCAAGCAACCGCAACCTATTGATGGCTGTTGGGGGGTGGGGCGTCCTGCTCCCGCCGTGCCATCGCACTGCGGTAGTGGCATGCCACTCTGCCCCGTAATACAGTAGTAACCGTATTTAATAATGGGGCGTGCGAGCGCGAAGCGCGAGCCTTTTGTTCTTGGGTTTCCAACAAAAACAGGCTGACGTTCAGTCTGAGAGCCAAACCCCGCCCGCTGGGGTGCCGTCCAGTGCCGGTGCCGACGGGTCTCTCTCCAGACTCGCACCAACTCCAAGTGCGACTTCACAAAAAAAAACAAGCAAATTGAGAACAGCGCTCGAATGCAAATCATCGAGGGCAAGAACAATTAACAATAATATTGGCGAACACGAGAACGAGGAAAGGAAGTGCGGCTCGTAGAAGATTCCTTCTCTGAATACGCAGGAAGGCTAATTTCTCCGGTGATGAACTCCTCATTGCCCCGGCCACCCCATTCGCCACGCCCTAACCGGAAGCCCCACTTCGATCCACTGCTGTACGAAGAAGAGCTCGCCCCAAGCGGGTTGGCTCGGAGAAAGACCGGCCACGCGTTAGTCTATACGGTAGATCCACGAGTCTCTACATCGACCAACAAATAGGGGGGAAAACCCGTGGCCACATTTTTGATATTTGTCCGTCTGGGGAGACCCCGGCTCGGCACGCGCATCATGCGCCGCAGTGTTCACTACCTAACGTGAAGAACGGAACGCTTCCTACTAGGAGAACCTTGCTGTATGCTCCTATACCGCGTACCCTGTGCTCGGCATTTCCTGCTGTGAATAATGCCACCAGACGCTCGACTAACCCCGAAATATGCGCGGCCAATAGGCGAGAGAGCGCACAACACGTTATGTGCTGTCTGCTCAACTGCTCCTACCTCCCCAAATCTGGTTCCTCGATTTCTTACACGTGAGAAATCGTCGGTGGTGATTCGTCTGGTAGAGTAGATCAAACCGAGGAAGGAGTCCCGCCCTCCTGCCAAAAAGGTAGGGGGCGTTGTAAAGCCCGATACTGTAGTAGTGATTCCTGACTAGTGCCGGCGAAATCGCCTGGCACGGATGGAATTCACCAGCGTGGCAGTGTGCGATGCGCAGAGTAGAGTGTCGCTTGCCGCTATAGTGCCGGTATTTGTTGGCTGACACATACTGGCACCATAGAGGGGCCAAAACCGCTGCTGTACTAGAACGGCTGTAGTAGAAACAAACCTTAACAGCGAGGCCCCCGCTGGAAACACACAGAAGTCATCACCGGCGCTCGAGGGCCCCGACTCTCTCGTCATAAAGCGTGGCAATAAATTGCACAAAACGACACATGTAACCCAAGGGGAGACTCCTTCCTCCGCACGGGCGTTAGAACAAAGAATACAGAACGACCCGGAGTATCAAAAGCACAGTCAAGACCAGGGGTGGGGGGGGGGTCAAATTTTTGTTCGTTTCCGTCAGGGAAAATCCCAGTCTGAGCACCCACATACGTATGTCGCCCTACTCACTAACGTGAAGGGCGAACGTCCCCCTTCTAGATATACACTGCAGCGAGAGAACACCGCGAGGGTTTATAAACAGCGCGAAATTTTACCACGGCGGTGCGAGCGGGGGAGGGGGAGGCGACCTTCGCGCTGGAGGTAAAAGGAAGGGAACGGCAACCATGCGCTCCACACACCATCAACGACTACAGTACGTGGAGGGCTGTGCGTGGACAATACAAATACCGATAACAAGGTCTACCAGGTATGGTTATTCCATACGTAGAATAAACATATTTTGGGTGTTCATGGGTGGAACTGCCGAAACCGGGAATGGGTTCTCGGAATGGACAACATGTTACAGAGTGAAACTGGGCAGACATCGACAATACTGCGAAGCTCGGGCTCATACCAAGTGTGGGCTTGCCACGGCCATCAAAAGGGCATCTTAGAAACACTTGTGTTCACTTTAACACAGAAGACCACAGCAGCAACGGATGATGGTGACGAGGATAGTGATGATGCTGGTGACGAGGAGGACGATGATGATTGTGATGACGGTGGTGGTGGTGGTATGGTGGTGGTGGTGATGTGGCGTTGGTGATTGCGATGATGACGATGATAAGGGCAATGGTGCCGATTATTCTATAGATCTCGATGACGGTGGTGGTGATGGTGATGATCATGATGCTGATGATGGTGTTATTGGTGACGATGATAGAGGCGGTTAACGTGTTTGGTTTTGGGCCGCGATGATGTTGGGGATGATGATGTGGGTGGCATGAACAGTTACTTCTACGATGTTAATAGTTATGATGGTGGTAGTGATGGGGCCGACGGTTGAGAATGATATCGATGATGTCGACGACGATGATGACGATGATGATGACGATGAGGATAATGATCATGACACTAATTATTATGAATAATGGTGTGATAATGATTATGGCGACGATGATGCTCGTGATGATAACGATACTGATGGCGATTTGTGAAGATCATGGTGATGACAACAATGAGAATGAGAATGGTGGTAACAGCAGTGATGATAATGATTGTGGTGACGAGATGATGGTGGTGGCGATGGTGTTGATTATGGTGATGATGGGGATGATCGCGATGATGACGATCACATTGGGAGATGATGCTGATAGTGATGTTGACGCTGATGATCACGATGATGACGACGATGGCGATGGGAATGATGACGATTCTGATTGTGCTGGTGGCCGTGATGGTGATAGTGATGATGATGATGACGGTGATGGTAGTACCGTGATGGTGATGATGGTGATAGTGATGATGACGATGGCGACAAAATCGATAAGGATGATGACGATGGTGGTAACAATGACGATGCTGATGATGATGAGTGTGGTGGTGGTCATGATGGTGATGGTGATGATATGATGATGGTGGATATGATTATAGTGAAGAAATGTGGTGATGACGATGATGATGGTGATGATGGTGATATGATGATGATGATAGTGAAAATGATGTCGATGGAAAAAACGATGACAACGATAACAGTGGTGGTGGCCATGACGATGGTGGTGAACGTGATAATGGAGGTGAACATGATTATGATGGCAATACTGACGGTGATCGTGATGATGCTTGTGCTCATGGTGATGATGAAGATGGCGAGGATGACGGTGATAGTGTTGATAGCGGTGGTGGTGGTGGTTTTGATTATGCTGATGACGGCGATAATGGTGATAGGTATTGATCATTGTGACGATGAGGAAATGATGGTGCTGTAACTCCTACTAATACAGGTGCAAGTACGACTCGAGGTCTCGAGAAGTTTACCACCGAACCGTATGTACTTGTCACACATATTCCAGAAACTTGACCATCATACACGATGATTCAGCGCAGACCTTGACTGATGCCAACCACCTCCTGCAATACCCACGCGTCAGGGCGGCTGGTGGAAGCTAGGTGTTTTTTTCCCTGATTTGAACAGCCCCTGGTTGTTCTACAGGTGATCGATCTCTCAAGGTCACAGTCGAATTTGGTCATATTTTTCTGTCAAACGAAGTGACTGTTTTGCGTTCCTTTTGCTGCTGCTCTCATGTAGTCTTCGTGGTCCCTCGTACTATTTGCCCACTTGTAAGGGGCCCTTTCTACGATAGAGGTAGCACATTTCCGCTGTTTTGTTTCTGAAAGACGGGGTTCCTTGAGTCCAAATCGTCGGAACGCTAATCTTGATTTCAAAACAAAACGTTTTCTAGACTCGGGCCATGGGATTATTCGCCGCGATGCAATTTGATTTTTGCTGAAGTCAGTTTTCGAGTGAGGTATGGAGCTCTTTAAGTGAGGAGCCTCAGAATAATTAGGGTGAACCTCTATCGTAGACCGCCGCGAGGGACACAGATAGCTTTCGTCTTCGCTGGTGTTGTTGACGTCTCGCGGTCACTTGCTTCGCTATCTATCTATTTTAAAAATACAGTTTTTGGTATGCGCTCATGATAACGAATGAGCACACACACACACCCCTCTCCCGCCGCGCCCCCTCCCCCCCCCCCTCTCCCTCCTCTTGAATTGTGGTATACTGGTACCTTGTCTTGCTACCGTGATTAACCCCTAGTATTACGGGGGGCCATAGTAAATAGGACCAAATATTGTATGTGAAAATAGGGAAATATAGGTTTTTGTGTGTACCGTAGGCCCTATTAAATAGGGTCCCCCGCAATAGCAATACATACCATAAATGAAGTCGTAAGCAAGTGCATACTTTCCTCAAAGGATGAAAGTTGTATTATCGTGAAGAGCGGTGAGCTGGAACAGGGGTAGGGGTGCGACCGATTTTTGGCGCTGGGTTTTTCCAGAATGAGAAAGTTAAGGTTGCCAATAAACAGGGGAGGTGTTTTTCGGGTTGGGGAAATAAAATAAATGGCCGAGGGAGACCCCTTCCGAAAATGTAATCTCGACTTTTGCGGGCACCCTTACCGTTCGTTGGTTGTCGAGAGAAAAACGAGCGCCTGGAAAAACGATCGCACCCCTCCCTGTGCGTGCGAACCTCAACGCTTTTTACGGTACTGGTGTTCGTTTGATTAGAATAGTATTTAGTATATGATCATGTGCTGTACCCCCAGTCACGTGCATGATAGGATCGACTAACATCGTTAGGATCGACTATCAACAAATAGCGATACTACAGGATTCCGTACCTGGTCGACTAGACTACAGTTCGGGCTTGCCGCGTACCGGGTACGTAGCGATATGGGCCTACTGCTGCCGGGTCTATGCAGCAGCGACTGCATGTAGTGTTGTGATGCAGTAGACAGGAGACAAGTAGACCGGTCTATCGACAGTACGGCAAGCAGTCTGCGATACGAGTACTACCACCGCAGTAAGACTTGACTCTCGTATAAAATGGCACATAACCGTGTTACTACCGGTGGTAACTTGCGCCTACATGCTCACCAGCCCTACGTGCGAGTAGGTGTACAGTAGGTGTAGTACGCAGAGACACGGCATGATTAGGGTGGTGACCGTGCCCATTTTGCCAACAGAAACTTCGACTCCAGGCTACACATGTACCAGGTATACCGGTGCATGCCATACTGGGGCTGGCTCTCTATACCGTGAAGGGTTATGCAGCCCCACAGGGACGGGGGGAGGGGGGGGTGTACTCGTCATCATGCATAGCCGTAGTCGTATGACCATAGACCCTCGCATCCCAACAATGCCGGGACGGAGCAAGTCGGGTTTTCACCGACCAGGCACGACGGGGGGGGGGGGGGGGGGGCATAGGTTCGCGTCAACTTGATTCATCAATACTCCGTTCGTATGTATATACATTATTACCTGGTATTATTTATTTTGCCACCCGACAATGTGCAGCATGTTCTTCAACATGGATCACTCATAACTTTCCCGAAAGAAGAAAACCTCGGAAACAAAAGTAAACCCATGCACCAAGTCTACCTCCCTTCCGTGCCAACTTTCGGCTTGTCTACTCTATTTGCTGTATTTGCTCCTTCCTTCTCTTTACGTTCTATTCTTAAATCCTAAGCTGCATCCAAGCCCCATCCCCACGCCATCGGAATCATTCCACGTGTCATTTGACAACGTGTGGTACATCCATCCCCACCACTTGAAAAAAAGGAGCGTTCGTTATGATCTGAGAGCGCTTCTTTTTCAGAATTTCCAGAATTTCCACATTCCATTCGCAAAAAAAAAATGTATCTTCCAGATATTATTCCAGATTTGTTTTCGAAGCACAGATACGTATGTGAATGCTAAGCGTTCCTGACATGTTGCCCTCTGTCAAATTCACAAATATTTAATGGTGGCAGAACGCCTCCGTTTCAGGATACAGTATTCACAAATAAGTCTGAAAATTCTGGAAAAAATGCTTCTTCGATAATAACGGTCCATAAATAGGTACCAAGGTATAGTGTGGTAAAATATCAAGTCAAAGTAGAGGAGATCAGAGATTCCTGTGGTACTTGCTGTTGATTCGCATTATTGCTATTAATACTATAATAGTGCAGTATGGTTTCCCTCCGAAAGCCCTTTCAGGACCGCCATCTCATTTTTGGGACAAATGGCGACAAATTACTTGGAATTTGAGTAGTGTGTCCCCAAAATGGGGCTGGAGTTCTAAGAGGGTTAAGAAGGAAAGGAAGAACGCAGAACGAGAGAGGCAGCAGACGGAGGAGGAGAGCAAGATGCGTGCATAGATATTACGTACTCGTATTATACGGGGGACCATAGTTAATAGGGCCTATGGTATACATAAAAACCTATATATTTGACCATTTTTACTAACAATATTTGGTGCTATTAACTATGGTCCCCTGTAATAGTAGGTCGTCACATTTTTTCCGTTTCCCTTTCGGTTTTCTTTTTTTTGGAACTAAAATGCTGAGAACGTTTCTGGGTGATCAGCGGTGAAGCTCCTTCATGCCGCATATTGTCGGATGGCAAACGCAGCAAGAAGAACAAGAACAAGAAAAACAAAAAATCACAAAAAAAAATACTATAATAATAATAATAATAATAATAATAATAATAATAATAATAATAATAATAAGAATAATAATAATAATAATAATAATAGGAATAATAATAATAAGAATAATGATAATAATAATAATAATAATAATAATAATAATAATAATAATAATAATAATAATAATAATAATAATAATAAGAAGAAGAAGAAGAAGAAGAAGAAGAAGAAGAAGAAGAAGAATAAGAATAAGAATAATAATAATAATAATACTTTTGTTTCCGAGGTTTTTTTCTTTCGGGAAAGTTATGAGTGATCCATGTTGAAGATCATGCTGCACACTGTCGGATGGCAAGAGAAATAATAATAATAATAATAATAATAATAATAATAATAATAATAATAATAATAATAATAATAATAATAATAATAATAATAATAATAATATTAACAACAACAAGAATACTAGTAAATCCTTTTGTTTCCGAGGTTTTCTTCTTTCGGGAAAGTTATGAGTGATCCATTCATGTTGAATGAAGATCGTGCTGCACATTGTCGGATAGCAAGATAAATAATAATATGAACACTGCGTGTGCCGTGTAACACACACCCTCGCAGGCGATTTCCAAAGCTGGGTGTCTCGACAACGAGGAGGGCGTACTGAGTACGACCGGGGATGGATGGGATGCGTCTATATGTATATATGTATGCAACCTTCTCGACGAAATATTTCAAAAGCCGGCATTTTCGTTGTGTGTGTGTGGTGCCGCCTCATCATGTTTCGGAGGAAAACGGATCTGAAATTCGTCCCAGGGGGTGTGTTATATTATCACCTGGTGTGATAGTGTTACACGGTTAAGCTGTGCCGACAAAATAATAATATCAGCGTCATTGTCACCATGAGACCAGAGAGAGACCGCTTCGTTTGCGGGGGGGGTTTTGTTTCGGATCCCCCGGAATCGATCACGCGGATGGGATGGAAATTGATACCCGGGTGTACGAATGCTACAACAAGCGGTATTATATGGCATCATGATAGAAAAGATGCATCTAAAATGCATGCCGTTGTGTTGTGGATGGCACCCTCAATATCCCATCAGTCAATTTTCGTTGAACTTGAAAAGTCACGATCAATCAATATGGTATGCTTTCAAAATGATTTTTGTTCATTATTAACTAATTACAAAATGTATCACTCTACTTGTTGACCCGAACACAACAGCAACACTACTACTACTACTGTTACTCCTACTACTACTGCTACTACTACTGGCAAAAATAAGCGTGTACTGCTGTCTCTTGTTCCTTGTCTGTAATATAGCACGAGCAGATACTACACTACTTTGTTTTCCAACCGCCAACGGCACGCGCGGTGAGTGACTATCTGTCGTGTCACTAAAAAAACAAGAAACGAACAAGAAAATAAAACAGGAAGTGACTAGAGAAAAAAATACACACAAACACAAAAAGCACGAGCAAACATAGCGTGTGAAAATAAATTGTTGTTTTTTTCTTGCATTATAACCCATCCATCATGTGTCGCCACAACCACTTATTATTATCCTGTTTGACATCCGACAACGTGCATCTCATATTCCAACATCCAACAATACCATCCACACACATGAAAGGGTAACTACAACAGTAGTAGTAGTGGTAGTATTAATAGTAGTAGTGGTAGTAGTAGTAGTGGTAGTAGTAGTAGTGGTAGTAGTAGTAGTAGTAGTAGTAGTAGTAGTAGTAGTAGTAGTAGTAGTAGTAGTAGTAGTAGTAGTAGTAGTAGTAGTAGTAGTAGTAGTAGTAGTAGTAGTAGTAGTAGTAGTAGTAGTAGTAGTAGTAGTAGTAGTAGTAGTAGTAGTAGTAGTAGTAGTAGTAGTAGTAGTAGTAGTAGTAGTAGTAGTAGTAGTAGTAGTAGTAGTAGTAGTAGTAGTAGTAGTAGTAGTAGTAGTAGTAGTAGTAGTAGTAGTAGTAGTAGTAGTAGTAGTAGTAGTAGTAGTAGTAGTAGTAGTAGTAGTAGTAGTAGTAGTAGTAGTAGTAGTAGTAGTAGTAGTAGTAGTAGTAGTAGTAGTAGCAGTAGTAGTAGTAGTAGTAGTAGTAGTAGTAGTAGTAGTAGGAGTAGTAGTAGGAGTAGTAGTAGTAGTAGTAGTAGTAGTAGTAGTAGTAGTAGTAGTAGTAGTAGTAGTAGTAGTAGTAGTAGTAGTAGTAGTAGTAGTAGTAGTAGTAGTAGTAGTAGTAGTAGTAGTAGTAGTAGTAGTAGTAGTAGTAGTAGTAGTAGTAGTAGAAGCAAATGACTTGCAACACGGAAAGTGCTACTGCTGTATACAATAAGTCTTCCAACCAATATGACCAAGGCTTCAACCATTTTTGAAGGGGGGGAAAGACAAAAAAAAATATGGCCGGTAAAATGTTACCTCGACGGCTCATCTACACGCTTGAGTACTCATTAATATTATTCCTCGTATGTACTGATTGCCTTGTTTGCCATCCGACAAATGTGCGGCGCTTATTTATGTCAACCGCCAAACAAATAAAAAAAAAACGAAGAAACAAAACAGCACCATAATTGAAGATGCGACACCATTATCACTAAATGGCGCACGTGCACAGTTAGAGCTGACAGTTACTGTCTGCTGTATGTAGAAGTAGTAGTATTATTAATAGTAGTAGCCCACTCCGTCACTGTATCTGTTAGCCCCCTTAGGACCGCAGTCCCGTTTTGGGAACAAACTATTTGAAAACTATTTGAAATTTGACTGGTTTGTCCCCAAAACGGGACTGCGGTTCTAAAAGGGTTAATGGGTTATTTCGTCGGAATAAATTCGTTTCGGTTAGTACGGACCAACGCGCTGCTAAGAGAAAACGGGGGGGGGGGGGGTGCGTGTGTACAAGTACTCATGAAATACATGGCCGTAGTCGTGTGGCCATAGATGGGGGGGGGGGGGGGGCAGAGAGGGAGAGAGGGTCCGAAACCGCCCCATCACTCGGTTTTTATTGTTGCTGTTACTCTTCTGCTCTGTTGCTAACAGCTGTACCTGGTACGAAGTATCGTTTTATCTTCATGTCCCAGCTATCGCTAAGAAACGCCAAAATATTTATGTAGCAACATAAAAGGCGTGTGTCTCGGAGTCTCGAGACTACTTCTGCATGTAACATGTCGTGTTTTGTTTGTTTCCCTTGTCATTTTCGGAAGCACAACTGGCATATTATGTTATACCCCCCCCCCCCCCCCAAGAAATAACACGCCTCGTTCGACGTAACAACCAAAAACGAAACGAATCCCGAAAACACCGGCTTTTTCGGGGAGAGAGAGATCGCAACTCTCCACTAAAAAGTAAAAGGAAGTGATACATACCAGCAACCAAAATCATAACAGAAACCACCCTGTCCCCAAAAAGTGTCACCTACGAGGGAATTAGAAGAAAAACATAAATCTACTTAACGAGTGCTTGCACATATAGTATTTAATCCAAAACGATTCCTATATTTCTGGGCAAATTGGCACCTGGTACCTGGAATACTTCGTACTGATACACACTATCTCAAGACGAGGGGTATTAATAGTTCGTTTGCAAGACACTGGAACATTTTGCACCAGATACCGTAAGTAGCTCTACCTGTTATATCAGCGCGAATAGAAACCACGGCTTCGCATGAGAACGGACGGAGCCGGGGGAGCCCGCTCGCCGCTCGCATGCTTATATCTCCGCCGAAATAAAAGAAATAAAAATCACGGGAGAAAAAAAAAACAATTCTTGGTACGCAACAACAGTAGTAAGAAAAACAGCAAAAACGCCTATTAATAGTATCATATAAGCCATGCAAAAAAAAAAAACACGTTTGTTTTTTCCTGTCCTGTGTAGATCAGAAGGACCCCCACCATCACCACCACCACCATCATATCGCGGTAAGCTGTGCTACGCTACGCCACGCTGCGGCGCGCTGTGCTACGTAACGCTACGCTCCGCTACGCTCCTCTTTGCTAAGCCACGCCGTGCTGCGCTTGCGCTTGCTTAAGAAACGCTAGAACACCTTACGCCCCCCCCCCCCCCCCCCCCCCCCCCCTCACCTCCGGCCCCACCAATTTGATGCGAACTCTGCCCCGCCTCTCACCAAAATTCGGGAGGCCCCGCTGCGCCACGTTGGCTAATAGACACGGGCGTGATAATTGTTATAAGGATACGCTACAACACGGCGAAGCTAGGCTAGCATGCGCGATATTCTGCGCTGCAGTAGGTCGAGTCACGTCTTGCCACACCACACCACGCTGCGCTATTATAGCACGCGCTACGCTGTCCTACGCGACGCAACGCCGCGCGAATAGCATGAGCTAAGCTGTCCCACGCGACGCGACGTTGCGCCAGCGTGAGTTGGAATAGCTATAGATATGCCACGCCACGCCAGGATATGCTACGTTGAGCAGAATACGCTACACGGCGCCACGCTGGGCTATGCTGCGCCTACGCTGGGCCATGCTGGGCTGCGCTGGGTTATGCTAGGCTACGCGAGGCCAGGCTTTACCGCGATCTTTCCCGCCCCCGCCCTTTCTTGGGAATGCCATGCCACGCCGCGCCAGGATATGCTACGCAGCGCAGATGCTCTACACGGCGCTAAGCTGGGCTATGCTGCGCCTTGCCGGGCGATGTCACGCTAGGCTAGACCAGTCTAGTCTAGACTCTGCACTCCTCCCCGCGCCCACCCTGTGTTTGGGTCGCTTAACAAGGCTGCGATGCACAGGTGGGCGCCCTCCCCCCCCTTCCCCCCCCTGGTCAATGTCCAAATCACTAAGGCAAGCAACAAATGAGTACGCCCCCCCCCCCCCCCCTCCCCGCCCGATCTGGAGTTCCAATCAGAAGATAGGCAGAATACTGACCTTGTTCATGCACCATTCGGAACTTTTCGGAAGGTGTTAACAAGGCTACGCGCGGACTTTTGCCTACAGTACGCTCTGTGGACTATACTCGAGATTTTTTTTTGCCTTCGAAGGGCGAAGGGTGAGCTAGAGGGGGGGGGGGGGGGGGGGGTACTCGATAAGGAGAGATGTACTCGATCTCATGCATGGCCGTAGTCGTATGACCATAGACCCTCGCATCCCTACAATGCCGGGACGGAGCATGTCGGGGTTTCACCGACCAGGCAGACATTGCTCGCACCAAGCGCGAAGCGCCGTGAGGTGTCTGGCGTGTCGCATGAAGGGTGAGCTAGAGGGGGGGGGGGGGGGGGTCTCCATCGTGGCTAGGGGGCGGGTCCCCTTCGCGTAAGACTACGGGAAGGCTGTGCTAAGGAGGCTGAGCAGCCGCCCTATGGCGAGGTGCGTTGGTCATCACATTGGTCATCAGAGCCCGTTCTGTCCCGATCAGATCAAGTTACGTGATACTTGCATGCATGGCGTGTACGTACCATTTTATGAGTATACGTCGAGAAAGTACGTTTTTCTGTTTTTAGTAATCATGTAAACGCGTTCAGTCTCGGGATTACCATTCCTCCTCCCTCCATCCCTCCCTTCCTTCCTTCCTTCCATTACCCCTCGCTCCCTCCTTCCCTCCCGCCCTCGCTCCCTCCCTCCCTCCCTCCCTCCCTCCCTCCCTCCCTCCCTCCCTCTCTCCTTCCGTCCTCCAGTCTGCCCGAGCTGTTATGTACGGAAAAGGGACGGTTTCACATGTAACGTGCAAAGGGGCGTTTTTTTTCCGGCCGGGTATGCCCCTCACGGCTGGGAGGCGCCGTTAGCCAACTAGCTGGATTCATTCGACAAGTCGGCTGATGAAAATGCTAACTGAACATAGTCGGCCGAGTTGCCGACTTAAGTCAAAGGCGAGAGCCAAATCAGGCCTCCCCAGCCAAGGGGGCCCCCCGCCCAAAACAAAGAAAAAACTGTAACCCTACAAGCATGGAAATCAAATAAGTCGGATAGTCGGCACCTCCGGGGAACGACTCTAACTACTAATCTGGCTACTGACTATTAATAGTTGGTGACTAAACCCATGCCGACTCCCTGCTCTTACCAAATGATTCACACCATCGCAACATGATTGGAGAGGGAGAGGAAGGGGGGGGGGGGGTGCCCCATTGACCACGCATCCCTTTCGAGACGGAGCAGGGGGTGGGGGGGGGGGGGGGGGGGTACTCGTTATCACGCATGGCCGTAGTCGTATGTATGACCATCGACCCTCGCACCCCCACGATGCCGGGACGGAGCACGTCGGGTTTTCACCGACCAGGTAGATATTGTTTGCACCCAGCGCGATTCGCCGTGAGGTGTCCGGCGAGTCGCATGAAGGGTGAGCTGCATCCTACTAAGAACCGCTTTAGAGGCGGATTCTCTAGGATAAGGATGACGGCGTCAATCAATTGATTTAATTTCTGGTGTGGCCACTTCCAGAGACAGCAACGGGTTCACGGTGGAACTGCCTCCTGGGTGCCTTACCATGAACACACTACGGGGGGGGGGTTACTCATGCCATGCATGGCCGTAGCCGTATGACCATATACCCTCGCATCCCTACAATGCCGGGCTGGGGGATGTGTTGCTCACGTTATGTAATTATGCCCATGCATGGTGTATTGGGGCGGGGGTGATCGCTCTAAGAACGTCAGACCAACCGATTGAATATCTGTCTCAAGTTACTGCTGTTGCTGTTTCCTGCTCTTAGACGACACCCACCCCTCGATATCGGGGCAACGCGGAGGACAACTTGCAAGGTAGAGAGCAAAGCAACTAAACCCTCTACCCCCCCTCTCCCTTCCTCTAAACTTGCCCGACGCTGACGTCTCTCCACCCCCCCTCTCCCCGTCTCCTCCACTCCCCCTCTCTCTTCCTCTTGCTCCCTCCTCCCAACGCTGGTTTGACTGCGCGGAGTTTCAGCAACATAATTCGGAACACATTCGCCGGGTGCATACTCAGAAACGGAATCGAAACAAAACCGCTCGCAAACGCAAATGTATCCGACAGCGGAGTCGAAATACAACCGCTGGGTAGCTAGTTCACACGTCGGACAGATAGACCATGTACAGATAGATCATCTACAGATGGATCATGTACAGACATATCATGTACTGATATGCCATATACAGATAGATCGTCTACATATAGACCATCTACAAATAGACCATCTACAGATAGATCATCTACGGACCCTCACCTGCCGCTATGATATACAGGATCTGCATACAGTACTGTACTACAGATCCAACCCAGGAAACTTGTCCAATATGCAGATCATACAGATCGTACAGCTCCCACCCGGCGACATGAGCTAGATCGTACAGATCATGCAGATCAGGGATATATCTATCTGCCCTGAAGGATCTAGATCATGAAGCGGGATTCGGTTGATCTGTCTGACGTGTGAAATTATTCGGAAACGGAATCCAAATATAACCCCGCTGAATGTACCCGCTTGTTAATACTACATCCGGAAACAGAATCGAAACATAGCCGGCGTAAATATATTCGGAAGCGGGATCGAAATATCACCCCGCTGAATGTATCCGCTTGATGGTAGTACAGCCGGAAACGGAATCAAAACATGGTCGGCGTAAATATGTTCGAAAACGGGATCGAAATACAGCCGCCGGGTGTGTATTCGGGAAATGAATCGGAATACAACCGTCGGATACGTACGTATTCGGAAGCGGGGTCGAACACATAACCGCTGGATATAACCGCTGGATGTGCGTACTCGGAAACGGAATCGAAACACAACCGTTCAATATTCATTCGGAAACGGAATCCGAACACAACCCGTGGGCTATACGAAACGGAAACGGAATCAAAGCACAGCAGCCGCTAGAAAATGTCTTCAGAAGCGGGACCGAAACACAAACACCGGATACATTTTTCGGATACGGAATCGAAACACAACCGCCGAGATACATTCGGCAACGGAATCGGAACAAAATCGCCGAATGCAAGTTCGGAAAAAAAAGGTCGAACCACAACAACCGCTGGAAAATACATCATACTTTGTGCAAAACGGGATCGAACCGCAATCACGTGAAATATGTTCGGAAAAGGAATCGGTTTATGACCGCCGCATATGTAATCGGAAACGGAGTCGTAGCAGCGACCGGAGCCAGCCCCTGCGACGCTCAACTCAATCCAGGGTTAGACCAGGCCAAGGCAGCAGCACCGCTACCAGACAAAACAAAAAAACAGACACACAACTCGCCAAAAAAACAAAAAGACCAGAAACCAAAACAAACCCGAACTAAAACAAACAAGAATAAAATAAAACCAAACAAACCGAGTGAACCACACAAAAGCAAGAACCAAAAAGTGCCGAATAAAACAAAACCCACCCAGACACCAACGAACAAAGACCAACCAATCAATAAACCAGAAAAAAAAAAAGCAAGAACCCAAAAGTGCCGAATAAAACAAAACCCACCCAGACACCAACGAACAAAGACCAACCAATCAATAAACCAGAAAAAAAAAAAACGAAAAAACGAAAAAACGAAAAAACAGAAAAAAACGATTAAAAAAAAAAAAACGAAGCAAACACACACAAACGACCCTACTAGCAGCGAACAAAAACACGCCTACTTACGCCTGCCTGTGCCTACGTCTGTCTACGCCAACTACTCACGTCCTGCCCCTCTGCTCCGCTATACCTAGTACACCTAATTTTTCGGTTAGGGCAGCACCGAAAAAATCTCCGGATCTTCACTTGATGGTACTATAGGAGCTCCACGTACATATACCCCACCCCCCCGAAAAAAATCATACGTACTCGTACCGGCATTTTTGTTTTAGAAAAAACTGCAGCCCGCCGAACAATTCCCGAAGCCTACAGAGTATATGTATCTATAAAATATATCGAGAAAAAATACTGGAAAGCACCGCGGTACGTATGTACGTATGTACGTAAATGTCGTTCCGACGATTTTTGGTTTGCAAGGAGCTCGGTTATTATAGCCAGAAACATGTTGGCCAAAAAAAAAGGTGCTGTTATCCTGATCAGCGTGGCACCCGTAGAGTCTCAACGCTCTCAACTAGCTACATGCGCCGTCTTCGCTGCCCCAACTCCGCCCTCTCCGCCAGCAGCTCCTCGCACAGCCGCGCCAGCTGCTGGTGCTCCGCGAGCAGCTCGGGCAGCTCCGACATGCGCAGCTCCGCCGCCGTGGCCCCCACAAACCTCAGCCGGGAAGACACCCCCGCCCCCACCCCCACGCCCACCCCCACCCCCACCTCGAACCCCATCCCCATCCCCATGCACAGGCCCAGGCCAGACTCCCCTCCCAGCTCCCACAGCCGCTGGGACGGCCCGGGGCCAACTTGCCGCCTGCGTCCCTGCTGCTGCCGGTGCTGCTGCGGCTGCTGCTGTCTCCCCTGCCTGCGTCGGCCCTGCTGCCCCTGCTGCTGCTGGTTTGTATCTGCTACGGAGGAATTGCCACGCCCCCCTCCTCCCGCTCCCGCTCCCTGCTGCTTCTGTCTTAGGCTGTCTCCAAAGCTGCCGTCCTCGTCGGCGCCGCTGCCGCTGCTGTTACCGCCGCTGCAGCCGCTGCTGCTGTTGTTGCCGCTGCTGCAGCCTCCGGTGGGGGCGAGGAGGAGCTGTCCGGCGCGCGTTCCGGCGACTCGCTTAGCGCGCACCTCGGCGGGGCCGATCTGTCGCGGCAGGTTCGCCTGCAGGCGTTTAGACAGGGGCGGCGAGGGGGCGGGGGGGGGGGGTGTACTCGATAGGAGAAATGTACTCGATATCATGCAAGGCCGTAGTCGTATGACCATAGACCCTCGCATCCCTACAATTCCGGGACGGAGCACGTCGGGTTTTCACCGACCAGGCAGACATTGCTTGCACCAAGCGCGAAGCGCCGTGAGGTGTCTGGCGAGTCGCATGAAGGGTGAGCTGCATCCTACTCAGAATCGCTTGTGAGGCGGACTTGCATATGGATGCCAGAGGGGGCGGGGGGTACTCATGTCATGCGTGGTGGTATATAGCCGTATGACCATAGACCCTCGCATCTTTACAATGCCATGGCGGGGGGGGCGGGGGGTACTCGATATCATGCATGGGGCAGTAGTCGTATGACCATGGGGGGGGGGGGGGTTGGAAATAATAAAAGATAGTACAGCACGAGCCAACATAAAAGGTATTTCGCTAGGAAATCGCGCAGCAGGGTGTCTGTTTGTAACGGTCGCCAGCTTGTGTGCGTGCGCCGGTGGATGGTGGAGGACGTTGTTGTTGGTTTTAGTCTCGATTGGCAGCCTCGACCTAGAAAAAAAAACTGGTTCGCGTCGTGAATGCGGGAGAGAGCGTTGCACTGCTCTCAGAATTGACTCTTGAAAACAAAAAAATGCACTACACATATATAGACAAAAAAAGGAGAAAAAAAGAAGAGAAATTAGCAAAACTAATCTACCACGTGGAAGCACGTCTATAATACTCGCTTCTGCCTGTACGAGCAGGACTGGTGCTCGTACTTGTATCACATGATAAACAACACAACACAAGCCACAGCAACAGAGAGCAGAATATGCTTCGTTGCTCTCCCGCTGTCCTCCCTAGAACGCAAGGAGGAGGAGGAGGAGGAGGAGGAGGAGGCAACACCACAACGTACGTTTTTTCAAGACTTGTTGTATTTTTTCGCAGTTTTATTCGCCCTAAGGTCGCCAACATGAGCGTGTCTCCGGTGGACGCTGAGCGAGGAGTGCCCCTGAGACACGGAAAGTGCGGCACTTGGGCTCGAACCAATCGGAAGCGCAGCGGCAGCCGCGGGAGAGATGCGAGACGCACAGTACCCAGAGCAACGGCAGCAGCAGCGGCATTCGCGGTTGCAGCAGCAGCAGTACACCCCAGGAAATATATTGTTTGGTTGGAAAATGTAAAGTTGCTTGCGTGCGCCGCGTGAAAAATCAACCGGCTAATGAACCGCGAAAACGAGGCCTAGGGATTCGCTCTCTTTTTGCCGCCGGCAAAATTACAAAATCGTGCGAGTATTTGCTCGTAAAAACGGGGGGGGGGGGGGGGGGGGGGGGGGGGGGGGCGTACTCATTTGTCGCTTGTCGTGATCATTTGACCATTGATCACGCCTCCCTTTCGTGACGGAACACCACTCCTACTCCTAATGTTAATAGGGACCTCCTCCAACAGTTGGGCGCTCATTACGTTGTTTCCAAGTGCTGCGCGGGGGGGGGGGGAGGGGGGCGGGGGGGGGGGGGTACAATCGTCAGGCGATAAAGGCGTGCGAGGTGCCGATATTGGAAAAAAAAAAAAAAAAGCACCACGGTCCTGTCTATCGCCTTCGAACCGATCACGTCGGGAGGAGGGCGCTCCTGCATCAAGTTTTATCCCCCGTTCCTTCCTTCCTTCCCTCCTTTCTTCCTTCCTTCCTTCTGCGCAGAGCGTTTCCTTCTGCGCAGATACCAACTATGCTCGACCTAGGTGACGTGAGGTATTTTCACTCGTTGTGGTTGCCTCATTCCGTCCTGCGTTGCTTCCTTCCTTCCTCTCTCCCTTTTGCACAAGACCAAATCGTAGGGCTAGATCATTTACAGCTATTACGGGGGACCATACTGTAGCTAATAAGACCTATGGTACACATAAAAACCGATATATATATAACCATTTTTAACAACAATATTTGGTCCTATTAGCTATAGCCCCCCGTAATAGTTGCTTGCGTGCGGTAATTTGCGGAAATCTATTGGGTTTTTTTTTTCCAATCCAAATACGCGTGTATATATAGTCGTATGTAGCGCGTTTGTGTCTCGGATTTGCTTTTTTTTCTCGTCACTCCTTTTCTCACAGCAGCAGTATCTCTAAGCAGCGATCATTTTATGTGCTAATACTGAACTTTTTTTTCCCCGGAAACATGTGGTCCAAACAAGCCTCCCCCCCTCCCTCCCTTCCTTCCTTCCTTTCTTCTTTCCGCAAAATACAATGTTTTGGCTTTTTTTAGGGACTTTTTTTTGTCGGAGAGCTTTCTTTCCAAAAAAATCACGAGTTTGGAAATTTGCGTCAAAGATACGGAGGCGTTCTGTTCTTCACAATCAAAATTCTTCAGCAAATATAAATTTCAGGAAATTTAAATTTCACAATATCTCGAAATAAAAAAAAAACAGGGACATCTGAAAAAAACATGAAAAAAAAATGCGAAAAAAAATAAAATAAGGTCCTTCGCACCCCTTAATGTTTGTCGAAAACGATCGCAATCCTGTGCGACCTCAACGCCCTTATCTCCTTTGAGTACCACTGCAGTCCCGTTTTGGGGACAAACTACTCAATTTCTACGTAGTTTGTCCCCAAAACGGGACTGCTGTCCTAAATGGGTTGTCCCCAAGAAGGGACTCCAGTTTTTGCCCGAAAAGGCTTGAGTAAAAAATCACTCAGGTGGCTCAATCCGCCACACCCAAGTAAGAATCTACCTGGTGGCATACTAGTAATATCCATTAACCCCTTTTAGGACAGCAGTCCCGTTGTGGGGACAAACTACTCAAATTCCAAGTAGTTTGTCCCCAAAAGGGGACTGCGGTCCTAAAAGTGTTCACTTAACCCTTTAAAACCGAACTCCCATTGTGGGTACAAAACGCTTGGAATTAGAGTCAAATTGAGGTACATGTACAGTCCAGTGCATACATACATACATGTACAGTACAGCACTATTACGGGGGCCATAGTTAATACCTGGTAGGACTTACGGTATACAAAAAAAACTATAATTTACCCATTTTTACTGACAATATTTGGTCCTATTAACTATGGCTCCCCCCATGAAGAACGAATGGGATCCCCATGTTCACCGGGCGATTCTTGTCGGAGAAACCCCGTCATCGGAGTCATTCGTGATGTTTTCGGCACAAAAGCGCATATATTTCTCGTCGGCTAGAGCCCTCCTATCCTAACTTCAACATATACCCTGGGTACCAGGTATGTCTTACCACATACAAACTTCGAGATGATTTTTCCCACACTAAAGCCGAGACAAAAAAATCCACACTATAACTTCGAGAAATTAGGTATCATACGGAACCCCTGTGGCGGCACGCCTCCTTACTTCCGGAAGTGTTACCAACACATTATTGATAGTGGTTCCTCGATAGTGCCGGTAAGCACCAGAGGCGTAATACATCGGTGTAATTACGGTGGCGGGCACCGGCATTATTCCGCAACACTATTACGGGGGACCATATTAAATAGGACCTACGGTACACACAAAAACCAATATATTTCGCTATTTTTACTATTGCGGGGGTCCATAGTTAGTAGGACCAAATATTGTTAGTAAAAATGAGTAAATATATAGGTTTTCATGTATACCATAGGTCCTATTAACTATAGTCCCCCGTAATAACAATATTTGGCCCTGTTTACTATGGTCCCCCGTAAATAAGGCACCACGCTGATTTAATCCCACCCGTGCCAAGCGATTTCACCGGCAATATAACGGGTAGCCGGCACTAGCAAGCCGCCATTACAGAGGGGCTTACAGAGGGGCGCCTACTGCTGTAGTGTCGAGTAACCCCCCGCCTCTCTCTTGGGACTTCAAAAAAAAAAAAGTGACTCGAGAAAAAAAAAGTGTGGGAAGCGAAAAAATAACGTTGATACTTACGCACGCAGCAGCGTCGGTCACAACGCGAAGGAAGCCGGGGCTGGTCGAGATGTACGTGTTTGTTCGAAGTGCAGCGCAAGGAGGCAGTCGACACAGCCAGCATGGTGATGGTCGTCGTACTGCCGCACTTCAAGGTCGCGCACTATACGTATATAAGCAAGTCCCGAAGGGGGTGATTAACCCACGGTCGACAGACACCAAGGCGACAATATATATACGAGTACATAAAAAAATAAAATGGAAATTGAAATCTACAGCAATAAGGTGTGATGTAAAAAAAAAAACCCGGAAAATCTTGAAAAAAAAACATAAACAAAGAAACGAATATCTTGTACAGCATCAACGAAACACAAACGAACGAACAAGCAAACTATTGATAACAAACAAGCGAACAAGCAAGACAGCAAACAGCCAGCAAAACAAACAATAAGCAGCACCACAACGAAACAACAGACAGGCAAATCTCGAAACACAAAACAAAAACGGAAAACAGAGACAGAAACAGAAACGAAAATAAAAAATTGAACGGCTCCGCGCACCTGCGGCAAGGCGACAGGCCCGGGCGACCGGCTTGCCAACATCGTCACAGAAACCGGTGCCCCTCCCCCGCCATTCGCAGCAGCAACAGATCCGTTGACCGCGCCATCA
Organism: Nereocystis luetkeana; assembly: GCA_031213475.1. NCBI lineage: Eukaryota > Phaeophyceae > Laminariales > Laminariaceae > Nereocystis > Nereocystis luetkeana. The sequence goes on from JARUPZ010000031.1 coordinate 2,841,573, forward strand.
AGGTGTGGCTGCATTGCCGCTGGCGTCGTGGCCGACGGTGCTGATAAGGTTGCCGCGGTGCTGCTATTCGGCAGGTTCTGGGAGGCGCTGTGCAAGAGTCGCTCATGCTCCTCCTCCTTCCTCACCTGATAAACGAGGCACGCATGAATAGGGCAGTGTAGTTAGTGTCAAGGTTGTATCACTCAATAGTTTACCCTACAGGGGGTGAACGGGTGTTGGTTGTTGATGCGGAGGTCACTTTTTCCCCCATCGGATTTATGGGTCCATTTCATGCTATCTCTCTCACTCCATCCGAGGCCATCCGAGGCGTACTACGGGGAAGCCAAGCCGTCCAGAGCCCGAATATGTCAGGAGACGGCACTCTCACCCCTTGACAGACAGAAAAAAAAAATGCCTTGGCATGCCTCGGCTGACACCAAACCACTGGGTTTGGGTGTGGAACACTCGGCCCTACGCCACGCTCTTGACGTCGCAGACATGGCCGCCTGACATCTTCGGTCCAAACAGGGACAAAGCTACAGCAGCACGTATGTGTATGCCTGGTAGGTCGCATGAAGCAGTGTACGGCAAGCACTCCACGACAAAAGCACGGTATTGCCATACGCAGCACATATTGCGGCACGTAGCGGAGAGTGGCAGCCGAAGATGTCAGGAGACAGGACAAGCAGAGGCAACCCGTGCGCCGTCAAGAGTTGAGGGAAGCTTGTTCCACACCAAAACCTATACATTTGGTGTCGGTCATGACACGTCAAGGTAAAGTTGCTGCCAGCCTGTCAAGGGGTTGTGGTTCTGCGGTGCAACGTATGATATGCACTATTACGGGGGACCATAGTTGATAGGGACCTATGGGACACATAAAAACCTGTACATTTACCTATTTTTACCAACAATATTTGGCCCTATTTACTATGTTCCCCCGTAATACTGCAATAACATCAACGCGTATTTTCTTCCATCGAGACGCAATGCTTTTTGGTTCGGCCAGGGAATTACCTGAAATTACCTGGCAACTATTAACCTATGATTATCCTACAAATAATGTGAGAAACATCATCATCATCATCATCATCATCATCATCATCATCATCATCATGACACTATCTTCGTTCTTCCTTCAACATTATGACGTCATTTGACACACCAGCACGCACCGGACCAACAGAAAAGTTGGCACCCGTTCGGTCGTCGAAAAAAAAAATGAGTTGACAGGAAAATGCATATACACCACTACTACTACTCGTACCCGGTATATAAACTAACACCCTGTTATATAGCCGAACAACAGCAGTAGAACACCAGCATACAACGTGTCTTCATTTGTCCAACAGAGGTCACTAACGTACCCGACTCTTAGGTTGAAGCACACCTGTGTGCGAGGTGAAGCAACGACCAATGCCGTCAACCGTCCACCAATGTTTTGAGTGGGTCTGAGTGGCTGAGTGTCACGGGTAAGGTTGAGGCTGAGTGCTCAGCTATATTTCGTCTCGTTCAATACAAACAGCAGCAGTAGTGAGTAGTGACCCTAAATAAACCAACTGCTGATTGAGTGGTGAGCTCTCAGGGACGTAGTAGACATACCGCTGCATGACCCACGAATGACTTCAACAACGTACACGGTATAGCACAGGCAAAACCCTGCCACGAAAACCCATCCAGGGCTGCAGCCCCGTTTCGGGGGGGGGGACAAACCACTCAACTCCAAAATATGTAAGTATTACGGGGGAACATAGTAAATAGGACCAAATATTGTTAGTAAAAAAAGGTAAATATGTAGGTTTTTGTGTGTACCGTAGGTCCTATATACTATGGTCCCCCGTATTAGTAACAATACTGTCCCCTAGACGGGACGACTGCAGTACTAACAGAGCTCACCACTATTGAAGGGGGGCCATAGTAAATAGGACCTATGGTGCACACAAAAAACCATATATTGACCTATTTTTACCTACAACATTTGGTCCTATTTACTATGGTCCGAGAAAATGGCTGAGACACCACAAACTGCGTGCGAACCAAAGGGACTGACTAACGAACGTCAACCAACGAGGGTTGTCTTGATTTTGTCTGATTGCGTTGTAGCCCTTTTTATCACCGCAGTGCCGTTTTCGGGGACAAACCACTCAGCATTTGATTGGTTTGTCCCCAAAACGGGACTGCGGTACTGAAAGGGTTGATAGGCTTACGGTTTAACCCTGTCTGCTATTACGGGGGACCATTGTCATTAGGACCAAATATTGTTGGTAAAAATAGCGAAATATATAGGTTTTCGTGTGCACCGTAGGTCCTGCTAACTATGATCCCCCGTGACAGGACTGCCGTCCCCGTTATGGGGGCCACGCAGTCAAATTCTACCTACCAAGCACTGCAGTTTTGTCCTCAAAACGGGGCGGCAGTCCCAACAGGGCCAAGGTTAGGGTCAGGATTTATTAATAGTCCAATTCGTCTCCTACACAGGGTGTGTCAACCATTCTCTTCAGCACCAACATATCCCGAAAATGTAAGCACCGCTTACACCTCAACATGTGACCCAAGCGGTCCTAGCGTATCGGGACAGAGTGATCCTGGTACGTGGTAACGAGACATCCTGCGTGGAACCGGCTGCCGTCTTGGTTGTCATTTTTTTTTTTGTTGTGCTTCGTTTTCCTACACCCCCTACCTCAAAAGACTGACTTCCCTGTGCACCACAAAAATGTGATTGATTTCAGCAACAACTCGATCGTCGTCACGCACACACAGACACGAACGAACGAACGAACGAACGAACGAACGCACGCGCAACAAAGACGAGAACTGTGCTGGCATGATAGCAACTTCTATACCAGGTGAAAGCGTACCAAAGGTATCGCGTTTTACTTAGAAATAATGATGAAAAAAGCTTCGAAGCACCTCAACAAAACCACTCGGAGGAACGGACTGATACAATTAATAGCTGTTGCTATGGTCGTGTAGACCATACCTACCGGCATCAAGAACGACTAACACCTCAACAGCACTATCAGTGGTACAAGTTGAACATTAATAGTTGAATTTGAACACTGCTGTTTCGACAGTACAAAAAAAAAAAACTAGCGGGTGGACGGCAAAACCTGCTGGCACTTTTGTAGTATTTCTTACCTCGGGCAGATGATCCCTATCTACAGATAGATCATCTAGTTCCTGGTATGCCCTTGTGAGAGGTTGTGCAGGATCTGCCTTATAGTGAAGATACAACCCAGGAAACACGTCAACTACATCATGCAGATCATACGGGTGCCAACCGACAACATGAGCTAGATCTTACGTACAAGATCGGGAATAGATATATCGGCCTTGAAATATATATCTGCATCATCAAATGGAAACCGATGATATGTACATGATACGTAGTGTGTGTAAGTGTTCATAGCGCTTTGCTGTCGCTCCTGGAAACACAGGCATGTAGACCGGCAACGAACTCCAGCCCCCAACCCCATAACCCTACCATTAACCCTAACTCCTACCCGAAAAAGCAAGGCGTGAAGTCCGGGGAAGGCTGTTAAATGTCCCCGTACCGTGATACTCGACTCTAAACGCCCTTGCACCCAGCCATAAACCCGACTGCCTGGGAAAGTTCTCGGAATTTTTTAGGAAGGAAGACGTATTGAAGGAGTTTCAGAGCACCAAGGCTGGTCCAACGGCTACGATACACAGCTCCGACGGTTGTGAAACATGTATCCAACGGATATAATAAACATACCCAACGGCTATAATACACACATACAACGGCTACACACACAATATACACAGGACCCAACGGCTGCCGCTGACGATACATGAACCACTGCCGCCTGTTGGTGGGGCCCGGCTACTATAATACACAGACGCAACGGGTATAATAAACGAACTCAACGGCTCTATATATAAACCAAAGTATAGCAGGTATACGATAAAACTCTCGCCTCCTGCTGGTGCGCCCGGAGACCCACGATAGCCGTCTCCTGAAACCCTTTCAGGCCTCGCTCGAAGTCCCCGTGCGCTATGCTCAGCACCGAGGCATCCACTTCCTCCAGAAAACAGACCGCACTGACGAGCTGCGTCAACACGTAGCCCGCCTCCGACAGCAGCTTGGACGGGTCGCGAAAGCTCTTAACATAAGAAAAAACAAAAACGGGATCGTGGGGCGGGGGGCGGTGGGGGGTAAGAGGCATCCGCCAACTTGAACGGGTCGTGGGAAAGGGACGGGATGGGTTGGGGGTTGGGGAAAGGGAGGGAGGGAGGGAGGCGGGGGCGGGGGGTCATCCACCGGTTTGGATGTAATATAGGCCAAAGGAAGGGATAGGGTTGGGTTGGGTTGAGTTGAGGAGAGGGGAGGGGGGAGGCGCATCGTTTTGCTTCCGTGGCGGGGCATGCGAATAACACAGTCTGCGCCCACGCGCGAATTAGGGTACGAGCATATCATACGGGTACGCATTTCGGGACAAGCGACTCAACCCACCCCAACCCAACCCAACCCAACCACAATTACCGCTACCACAAAAAACTCGCCTGCACGAACTCTAAGGCACTGTGCATCCTGGGCGGGTTGGCCCTTTTGACGAGCAGGATGAGGGCGGGGAGGAACTCGTCTGCCCCCGGAAGCACACCGCCTGCTCGATCGCCCGTCAGGAGACCCGCCACAATGCGTGTGCATCTGCAACAACAAAAAAAACACGTGAAAAAACAAAATCAGGGGGAGTGCAGGGGGGCAACAGAGGGAGGGAGGGAGGGAGGGGGGGAGGGAGGTGTCACCGACATACGAAAACAAACGAACCAGAAAAGCAATCTGGGACGATGTAGACAGAGACGCCTGCCGCTGATTGGCTGGTCAGCTGTTCCCTCCCAATCAACACCTGAAACCACACAAACTTCATTCACTCAACACGAATCAATAAAAAAAGCCACAATACACACGAAATCATTCGATTTGTTTTATTCAACGAATTGTTACCCTCCGGGGGAGTGGTGAGAAGGAAACAAAAAACTTGACCCTTTCAAGACTGCAGTCACGTTTTGGGGGCAAACTACTCGCTGTGGATATGAAAAAGAAGTCTAATCGTTTTGGGACTGGAGCCGCGTTTTGGGGACAACCTCCTTACAAATTTGAGTGGGTCATCTCCAAAACGGAACTGCAGTTCTAGAAGGGTTGAGCTTAGCACTCACTTAAACACGACCCCCCCCCCCCAAGAAAAAAAAAATCGGGCCTGAGGCTTTCAAGCTGCATCAGTAGCAGCGAGTGCCGTTGCAAGCGGTCGGAGACGAACAAGACGCACCACGCCCCCTTTTTTCCGTTCTTGCACCACCAAACGGACTTGCATCCATTCACGCACCCTCCCCCCCTCCCTCCCATCCACTGTCGATTGCATCCATCCACGCACCCTCCCCCCCTCCCTCCCATCCACTGTCGATTGCATCCGTTCACGCACCCTCCCCCCCTCCCTCCCATCCATTGTCGATTCCTCCCCTCCCCTCCCCTCCCCCCCATGCTTCATCGTGTTACGCCTCGTGTGCAGCGCGTGCACCAGCCACTACTGCTGTGTAAGAATATGCACAACGAAACCCAGCGCAACCCCCAAAAAACGAGAACAAAAAATACAATCTGGCCGGGAAGCACCTTGCGGATAAAAACGACACCTCACCATCCATTTTGGAGACCAGACAGGAAGGGGGGTATACTTAAAACAAAAAAAAGGCCCTTTCAAAAAAAACAAGCGTACATTCATCCAGAAATCCCACCCCAATGTTTTTCATTGTTGAGGTCAGGGACGCCACTTAAGGCGACAGTGACTTAATATGGGGGGGGTGCCTATTTTTCCTCTCTCGCGTGTATACTTTCTTGAAGGAGAACAATACCTATCTATGTAGCTTCGGGCGGTGCAAACCCTCAGGGAAAAGGGGGGAAAAAAAAATCGAAAAAAATCGAAAACACAACACAGAGGCAGGAGGACGAAACGGCAATAAAAAATAGCCGGTACCGCTTTTAAATAACCGCTGTACATGTGAGTGCGAGTGCAATACCTGATGATGCAGCCCAGCATGTCTCCGGGGCAGCGCATGTGGGACATCTTGAGTAGCTGCCCTTCTGCGTCGGACCAAGTAGGCCCTCCTTCCTAAAGCGTTGTTGTCGCGTTTTCGTAGAGCGGGGAAGAAGGGGGAGGGGGAGGGGTCGATATCGCGTTAGGCGGTGTATCGCCGACGCTTGAGGGGAGCAAACATTGGCAGCAAACCCAGTAATCAAACGACGAAAATCACAAACACACACGAACCCCCCCCCCCCCCCCCCCAACCCTCTAAAAAACACCCACACATACACACAAGCACAAACACAAAACACGTTTTAAGTGTAATAGGTACAAAATAGCTCAACACAAGCACGCAAGCAGACGGAAACACGAACACACAAGCGCACAAACACGCACAAGCACAAAACCGCAAGGACACAAACACGTGCGTACAAACACGAGCACTAGGCACGCGAACAGACAAAATAACAAAACACAGGCGCACACACCCACAGACCCCTGACCCCACCCCCACCTTGCACACTCGCACACGTCGGACACATCTACAGATATGTCAGATAAATGAGATAGATCAGACAAATCAGACATCTGAGCTATAGACCAGACAGATCGGGAAAGATCAGAGATCAGATAGACCAGACAGATCAGATATCAGATATCAGATAGATCAGACAGATCCGATAGACCCGATAAACCCGACAGATCAGATAGATCAGATAGATCAGACAAATCATCTAGATCCTAACCTGCCGCTATTCGACCTTGTGCAGGATCTGTACAGCACATATCCAACCCAGGAAACACATCCTAGACCACGCAGCTTACACGGCTCCCACCCCGGCAACACCACCTAAGATCATACAGATCATAAAGACCATACAGATCATGACACAGATCTGCCCTCGATGATCTACAGATCACGAGGCGGGAATCGATCATCCATGCCAACCAAGAAAACACGTTCTACACTACAGGTAATGCAAACTATACCACTACCATCCCGCAACATGATGAGCTAGACCATACAGATCATACAGATCATACAGATCAAAGAAACAGACCTGCCCTGAAATATCTAGAGATCATCAGATCATCAAAGCATGGAATCGATTATCTAAATCATGATCCGTACCATGCGTGCTATCAAAATATCCCTGGAAAATACATACCTTGCTGGCCACGAGGGGGGGGACTCCAATGTGTTCCTCGGTCAAGAAGCTGAGCGATCGGAGGCGTTCGGAGATAGCCTCGTCCCTAGCGTGATCTTCCACAAGGCCATACGCCTCGGAGAAAACCTTGTTATTGTATTTTTTCCAAACACGAAAGGTCACGAGAAAATGTAAGGAGATCATTGGAAAATTAAAAAAAAAAAAAAAACAAGCACAAGCAAAAAAGCAGAGCAAACAAGGATGAGGATTACGAAAACGATAAAAGGACAAGGACGAGGATGGATAAGAACGAGGGTTAACGGATTTTTCTTGAACGGCCACGAGGAATGTAAGGAAATCATCCGAGGAAAAAAAAGAAGAAAAAGAAAAGAAAAAGAAAGAGCAAACAAGGATGAGGGATGAGGATGAAGGCAAGAGCGAGGGTCAAGGGTGACAAGGAACACACGAAGGATCAGGAAAGGGGCAGTAAGAACAACACGGAAAGGATAAGGTTAGGTTGGCTTTGAAGAAAGCAAGGGTATGGGGTGAGAATATGGAAAACGACGAGGACGGTGCACGGGGAGAACGAGGGCAACGAGTGAGGATAAGGATAATTTCAAGGACAAGGAATGAGGACAAGGATGATGTCTAGGGCACGGTTGAAGACAGGGAGACCGCTACGTAAGGACAAGGGCGGGGGATGGGGAGGGTGAGGGCGGCAAGGACGCGGATCAGGGACAAGACATAGAACGAGGACACATCTATATACACAAAGGTGCACGACGGGGGGGGATTGGTTCGAAGCGCGCGCGCGAGGCAATTGGAGCAACGCATCGAACCACCTAACGTGCCTCGATTGTTCATACCCTGGTACAATAGTAGTATCAACATGGAGGGGTGATGACGTGTGATTGTGCATGAAGCGACTTCTGCCTGGGAAATGGTTCAGGTATGAGTGCAAGGACAAGTGCAAGGATGACTACAAGCCATTGTGCGAGGACAAACACGAGAAGGGCACTATTAATACTAAGGACTACTACAACGAAAGCCATAGATGGTCAGAAACAAAAGCTAGGCGCAAGTAAACGTTGCATGTACGTACACAAGTTGAGCATGACCATAGGCATTGTAAGCATGAGCCAGATTTTCGTTTGTTGACTAAATTATCCGAACGGTATTTATCTGTCGTTCGATTATACACTCGTGCGGACTACTACAGTAAACCTCGTTTATGTTGACCATATTGTACGCATGACGATCACACTTCTCTACAGCAAGCACCACTTGTACCGTAAACCGACTATCATCATTCGTATATATGTGTGGTTATTTTATGTTCGAACCTTGTGCATGACGATCCGCTCCAGACTCTCCCTCGTCTCCTCCCATTGGGCGTCCGTCTCGCGCCGCCACAGCACGCTCTCGCGCATCTGGGTTTCCACCCGCCCCAAGAAGGCGTGCATCATCCTGCACAAACAAAAAAAACATGGAAGAGGAAAACAAAAAGGAACGGGCGAGAACAAGCAAAATGAAAAAAAAAATGCGAAAAAAAAAATCAGGAGCAGGAACTGAAGCCGAAAACTACTGTACTACATACGAGAAAAAAAAAAATCCAACGTAAAACAACAACACCAACAGCAACAACATCTCTAAAACTACCCCCCCTATGGTCTTACGACTACGGCCATGAATGAGATCGAGTACACATCTCCAATCGAGTACCCCTCCCCCCCCCCCCATCCTATCGCCGTTCAGCCATTACCCCCTAAAAATAGCAGCAGCATGCAGCAGTTCAACCCGAAGACCCCCCTCCCCACCTCCTTCGGTGCAAGCAATGTCTGCCTGGTCCGTAAAAACCCGACGTGCTCCGTCCCGGCATTTCATAGGGAAGCGAGCGTCATACGACTATCTTACGGACTTGCATAACAAGGAGTACACCCTGCCCTTCACCCTTCCCCATTGTCCGCCGTAACAGTAGCAGCAGTGCCAGCAGAAGGAGCTTAATCCGAGATACCCCTTCCCACCCCCTTTATGCGCTGGTTATAGGTGGATTGGGTCTGATTGAGTCTGATTGACTTAGGGCTAGTTCCGTTCGTCGCGTCCACAGGGTGTGTCAGCCATTTTCTCGAATAACTGGCAAGCTACTGACAAGCTACCCCCCCCCCCCCCAGCACCCCCTATAGTTTTTATAGGTTGGGTTGGCGTCGGTTGGCAACGACGCTGTAAAACAGACAACCTGGGTACCGTTTTTTTTTTTTTTTTTTTTGGCGGTCGCCCACAGCTGGTTGTCGAGTTAGATCATTTGTGCGAGGTAAAAAACCTTTACTCCGCACAATTGGGAATGATCGTATCACGTAGTGTTCAAGGTAAGGCACCCAAGAGGCAGTTACATAGTACTCCCATTGCTGTCTCTGGAAATGCCTACACCGGAAATTAAATCAACTCATTGAAGCTGTCGTCCATATGCAAGTCCGCCTCAAAAGCGGTTCTTAGTAGGATGCAGTTCACCCTTCATGCGACTCGCCAGACACCTCACGGCGCTTCGCGCTTGGTGCAAGCAATGTCTGCCTAGTCGGTGAAAACCGCTCCGTCCCGGCATTGTAGGGATGCGAGGGTCTATGGTCATACGACTACGGTAATGCATGAGATCGAGTACATCTCTCCTATCGAGTACACCCCCAGTACCCCCACCCTCCATGCGACTCGCCCAACACTCCATGTTTCGCTTCGCGCTTGGTGCAAGCAAGCAAGCAATGTCTAGCCTGGTCGGTGAAAACCCAAGGTGCTCCGTCCCGGCATTCTAGGGATTCGATGGTCTATGGTCCTACGACTACGGCCATACATGACATGAGTACCCCCTCCCCCCCCCCCCCAATATTCCCCCTCGCTCTTTCCTCTCACCCGCTCATCGTCGCTGCCGTAACGGTAGTAGTAGCAGCAGCACCAGCAGTAGCAGCAGCAGTAGAAGTAGTAGTAGAAGCGGCAGCGGTAGTCCCACCCTCCCCGCCGGCAGAACCCGATTTCCGACCGCTGACGCCCGCGGCGGGTAGCAACTCCGCTCCCCAATTTCTGCCCCCCAAGCGAGGGGACGTCGATCCCGAGGCCTGCCCGCTTCCGAATGATGAGGAACTCCCGGAGATGCCTCTGTGCGAACAGAGCGGGCAGAGCAAGCAAAACAAGAGCACGAGCGAGCGGTTGGCTGGGGACGGGGCGGGAGGGGCGCAACCCTTTGCTGCCTGCCTCAAGTCGTATCGCCATCGACCACGCACCTTTTTTTGAGGCGAAACACCGTTCCTATGTACTCCTAGTAGAGACACCTCCATCCAACATTTGGGCGCCCGTAACCTTTCGTTTTCACCCACCCACATTTACGGCTGGCTGGGAAGGGGAACAGGGAATCGACGGCCTGGCTGGAGTCGACGGTTCGGTAAAAAGTTCTGCTATGCTGAAATACAAATTGCAAACATCCCTGCCCCCCCCCCCCCCCACACCCCGGCCACCTACCAGCAAATATGATATATACCATAGGAAACCGGGCTATCTGGGCGTTTCAAGGCCTCTGATTGCCTAACTATACTGGTTTTAGTGCTAGGGGCGTTCGGTCAAGGGGCCAAGCCGCGGTCTCCCCGTAGCGTCATTACCCTCCCTTCTCCCTCTATTTTATGTAGGTTGGGTTGGCGTCGGTTGGCAACGATGCTGTAAAACATGCCGCTCACTGCGTGAGCTAAACAACCAGGGTACCGTTTTTTTTGGCGGTGGCCCAAAGCTGGTTGTCGAGTTAGATCATCTGTGCGAGGTGAACAACCTTTACTCCGCACAAGGGAATTGATCGTATCACGTAGTGTTCAAGGTAAGGCACCCAAGAGGCAGATACATAGTACTCCCATTGCTGCCTATGGAAGTGCCTACACCGGAAATTACATTGACTCATTGCAGCTGTCATCCATATGCAAGTCCGCCTCAAAAGCGGTTATTAGTAGGATGCAGGTCACCCTTCATGCGACTCCCCAGACACCTAACGGCGCTTCGCGCTTGGTGCAAGCAATGTCGGCCTGGTCGGTGAAAACCCGACTTGCTCCGTCCCGGCATTGTAGGGATGCGAGGGTCTATGGTCATACATACAACTACGGCCATGCATGAGATCGAGTACATCCCTCCTACCAACTACACCCCCCCCTTCCCTCCTCCTCCGCCCACCGCTCCCTAGTACACACACCCCCACCCTGGCCACCGCCGCCAACTTCTACCGCAACTGCACAACTTTGTCGTCGCCCCCCCTCCCCCCCCTGCTCGTTTCGAAAACGCCGGTACCGCTGCTGCCGCCGCCATCACCAGCATCCAATCTTGGACAAGGACAGGAGCGAGCCAATAACCAGACGACACTCCCACCGAACCCCCAACAGCACCAGCACCAGCACCAATACCACCAGCAACCCCAACACCATTGTTACGACCACGACCACCAAAACCATCACAAGCAACGCCAATCTCGTAACCACAACCCGCATCCATCACAGCCCCCCCCCCCGCCCTCTCCCCCTTCCCCCTCCCCATCAGCAGCGATGCATCCCCCCCCCCCCTCCTCCGGTCTCGAAAGGGATGCGTGGTCAATGGTCAAATGACTCAAGGCAAGCAACAAATGAGTATCCCCCCCCCCCCCCTCCCCCACCTCCCACTCCGGTGCAATATATACAACTACGTCTGGGTTACGTTAGGGCTTTACATTTATATGTATCTCATTCTTACCTCGGTCCCGGGGACGACAGGGCCATAACCCCTACCCTCCGCCGCTCATAGCGCGCCTTGAACGCCGCCACAAACTGCTGCAGCCCTTTCACAACTTCCGCGGCCCTCGGGTGTCGCAGCTTGTCGAGAAACACGTCATAAGACCGGGAACCCTCTCGGTACGATGGGATGGGTCGGTCGTCCCTCGTGTCGACGTCCTGCAGCAGCGGTAGCGGTAGCGGTGGTGCGGGTAGGGGTGGGGTGGTGGTGGTTGGGGGGGGGGGGGGGGGTGTGTGGAGGGGATGGGGGTGTTGGTGGGGGAGGAGGGGATGATGGAGTTGGTGTGTGTGCTGGGGGGGCGTACTTGTTGTCATGCATGGTCGTAGTCGTATGACCATAGAGACCCTCGCATCCTTACAATGCCGGGACGGAGCACGTCGGGTTTTCACCGACCAGACAGACATTGCTTGCTTGCACCAAGCGCGAAGCGAAACGTGAGGTAGGTTTCTGGCGAGTCGCATGAAGGGTGAGCCGCTTTCTATTAATAACCGCTTTGTGACGCGGATTGCGAAGCGGGGGGGGGGGAAGGGGGGGGGGGGGGGGGGGGGGGGGGTTCATCACTGCCTTGTCTCATAGCAGCCGCGACAGCAATGCGATACCACACCAGACCATGAAAACCCATGCAATGCAATGCAATGTCATGCCTTGCCACACAATACAATGCGACGCCATGCGATTGCAACGGATGCACATAATGCAACGCAATGACATGGCATGAACATGCAGTGTGCCAACGTGCAAATCAATGCCTCACGATGCAACCAATCCAATGCCATGCTCACTTCAAAAGTTACGCTATATCATCCCATGCGATGCTATATGCCATGCTATGAAATACAATCCATGCAATCCATGCCATGTACCGCCAGGTGGAGACACCTCTCCTGGAAGGCAACGACCGTGTGTCCGGGAAAGTAAGGAACGTTTGTACACCCATATACTGTACAAAGGGTATTTGAATTTCCGGACAGAGTGGTATGCCATGCGGTGCAAAACCGTGTCATACGGTGCGGTCCCAAGCAATGCCATTCCATCACCAAAAATGCGCTGGAATGCCCTGTGCCCTATGCAATCCAATACCATGCACTGCCATGTGATCATATCATGTGATGCTGTGCCATGCCGTGCCACTGTATATTACCAACTCCTGCGCTATCATGCTCGGGGTAGAAGGGCGCGAATGATTTTACAACGGTAATATACAGGGTCAACGGTAACGTCAAGGAAGAATCAACGGTCATGTCACAACGTCAACGATACATTCAACGATTAATCGACGGTGACGTCCAACCCCAAAATCAACGATTGCCCCATTAGCGGGTTCAACATAAACGGTAGCGCTTGCCCCCCCCCCCCCCTCCTTCCCTACCCCCCCCACGCGCATGCCACATAGATGCCTACATGCAGTGGCGGCGTTCGTTTGAATAACTGCAGTACGAACGGCCGCAAAATAGTGGAAAAACCTCACGGTTCGCGAAAAAATAACGTATACTCCGCACAAGGGGAGTGAACGATCGCTACCGCGTAGTGTTTGTTTATGGTAAAGCACCCACGAGGTAGTTACACAGTAACCCCAATGCCTTCTCTGGATTTGGTCACACCGAAAATAAAAAGAACTCATTGGAGCTGTCATCCAGGTGCAAGCCCGCCTCACAAGTGGTTACTCGTAGTAGGATGCAGGTCACCCTCCATGCGACTCACTTCACGGCGCTGCGCGCTCGGTGCAAGCAATGTCTGCCCGGTCGGTGAAAACCCGACGTGCTCCGTCCCGGCATTGTAGGGATGCGAGGGTCTATGGTCATACGACTACGGCCATGCATGACATGAGTACACCCCCCTCCCTCCCTGGTCGGTGAAAAATCCCGGCGTGTTTCGTCCCGGCAATGCAGGGATGCGAGGGTCTATAGTCATACGTGCTACGGCCATGCATGACATCGAGTATATCCCTCCCTTGGTCGGTGAAAAATCCCGGCGTGTTTCGTCCCAGCAATGCAGGATGCGAGGGTCTACGGTCGTACGTGCTACGGCCATGCATGACATCGAGCACATCCCTCCCTTGGTCGGTCAAAACCCGAGGTGCTCCGTCCCGGCATTGCAGGGGTGCGAAGGTCTACTATCGTCATACGTGGCTACGGCTATGCATGACATGAGCACCCCCCCCCCCCCCCTTCACCCCCCCCCCCCCCCCCCCCTCACATGCTGTCTTTTGCCTAGACACGACAGTGGTGGCGGCGTGCATTCTGTCTATGTATACCTGTAGCATGAACGGCTGCAGGATGGCGGAGAGATCTCCAGCCGGAGATTCCTCTGGGTCTCCCGCCAGCCCGCTGAGAAAATCATGGAACTTCACCGCGGAAGGGAAGAGCTGTTATTACAGCATCAGCAGTGGCAGGTAAAAACGAGCAGAGCGCGCGCCGGCGACGGTGGTGGTGGTGGTGGTGGTGGTGGTGGACAAAGGGGAGCGGCGGGGGGTTGTAGGTCAGCGGCAGTGTGGCGCTTCCGTCTGCTATTATTGCATCGTCTTCGCCAATGTCATCGTTATCATCGTCATCATCACCATAGCATCGTCGGTGACATCATCATTATCATCATCAACATGACCAGCTCGTGGTGTTGGCGCCCGGTCGATACAAAGCTCTACACACCAGCACTCTCGTCCCCTTTTTATTTTTGTGTGCGTGATCGCCTCGGTTGGTCGTGCATATTCTGATACCAACAGCTCCTCGCTTCGGACATGTCACGATCTACAGATATATCATCTACAGATAGATGAGATATATGACCTACAGATAGATGATCTACAGATAGACCAGATAGATCATCTACAGATAGATGAGATAGATGAGATAGATTATTTACGTAGAGACTAGATAGACCATTCACGAATAGATCAGATTGATAATCTACAGATAGATCAGATAGCTCATCCACAGATATATTAGATAGATCATCTGGATCCTAACCTGCCGTCCTCAGATGCTTTGCAGGGAATGCACAGCACATATCCAACCAGGAAACATATGCCAAATACATCACGTAGATTACACCTACTCCTCCCACCCGGTAACATCAGCTAGACCATACAGATCATACAGATCATCTGCCCTGAAAGATCTAGATCATAAGCGGGAATGATCTGTAGATGATATATCTGTAGATGATCTATCTGTCCGAGGTGTGAATGGTTGATACCAGGTACCAGGAAGGTATATACGATTTATAACAGTAGGTACAGCAGTAATGGTCCCTCTTTAGTGCCGGTATGTATGCGCCAGCCAACAACACCGGCACTATCATAGCGGCAACCGGCACTATCTACTCCGCACACTGCCACACTCTGGTTAGTCCCATCTGTGCCAAGCGCCTTCACCGGCAGTATAGAGGGACCGGCAGTATAGAGGGGCCGGCACTATAGAGGGACCCGCACTATAGAGGGACCGGCACAATAGAGGGACCGGCACTATAGAGGGACCGGCACTATAAAGGGACCGGCAGTATAGAGGGACCGGCACTATAGAGGGACCCGCACTATAGAGGGACCAACACTATAGAGGGACCGGCACTATAGCGGGCAGCCGGCACTATAGAGGGACCGGCACTATAGAGGGACCGGAACTACAGAGGGACCGGCACTATAGAGGGACCGGTACTATAGAGGGACCGGCACTATAGAGGGACCGGTATTATAGAGGGACCGGCACTATAGCGGGCAGCCGGCCCTATAGAGGGACCACTAAGCTAAACCAGGTGTACGTACGAGTACGCATGTACTCCCTGTTTCGTTTGAGCATTTTCTATTTCGTGCCAAGTCTTTCGGTACCTGGGTCGTATTTAGAGGTGCTTTTGCTGCGGACGGGCCGCTGATAAACCCCTTCGACTATGGAGTATGAAGTCGAGGGCCAGCAATGAACACTTTTAATAGTAATGGGGGTGGGCACTGGCTGGCCCAGTCAGCAATAGCGATTAAATTGTTGTTGTCAAAATCAATCAGTACTCTGGACTGCAGCAGTATACCGTCTCTCCTCTCCTCCCGAAACGCAACTATTAATGGTGGGGTTCCGTACTATAGTATGGCGTGTTTCTTGAGTGTACGTACGATAATAGCTACTGGCGAATATACTGGCCAGGTCAATCAGTAGATTACTGCTGCCAGTACATACTGCTGTGCCAGCACCCAGCCATAATAAGCACCCAATCTGAGCCAAAAGCCGTGGTACCATGTAGTGACACCGTCCTTAAAAAAACCTTGCAAAATAGAGGCTATTATTAATATTAAGGCTATTATTAATATTAAATGTACCGTGGGGTTTAGCGCGGGGCTTCTCCGCTGAGGACGATTTCTGGATTCAATTTTCTTAGCCCCCCCTCAAAATGTGAGCCTTGTATGCCCTTCTCAGGCCATTTCTTCTTCGTGGTCCTATCGTAGTCGGCTTTATCAGTCGACGGCTGATTAATCGTGTTGGTTGCTTCCCGGTATTTAACAATTCGTGCGTGTTTACAGACGAGTACGAGTACGAGCATCACACCAACTGCCAGGCACTGGCACATACAAAACCAAACAGCTGAAAGATTTAAAGGAGCTGGCCTTGGCCTACAAAATGGAACATACCGATTCCACAAATAGCAACTAGAGAAACGGAGAGGGACGAGAGACAAAGAGACGGGGAGTCTCGTACATTCGTGTACAGCAGCATGCTACTACTGAACGTACGAAGAAACTGAAAAGCCGAAGCGGGGAGATCGAAAAATTACTCAAAACTCCCACCTGGTACGAGTATTATTAATAGCAAAGCTTGGTGTGATTATTCGATCGCACGTTCGACGGGGTATTTATGTACCAGGTAACACGTATTGGCCGTAGCTCGGAAGCTCGAAACGTCAAAATATGTTTGGAAAATCACTTCATCGACCATCAAACTTCAACGAAACGTACATTTACAATACACACGTAAAACCCAGTCGCATGCCAAACTCGTCAGATGTTGTGGTTTTGGTTGTCACTCGTACTATAAATATTAAATAAATGCGTGTACACCTGGTATCATATGCCTATACGAAAGTATGAGTGCACATGCAATACGTACCTGGTACTTGGTACAATACTATCACGGTGGACCATAGTTAGCAGAACCTATGGTATGCATAAAAACCTACCTGGTATATATTTGACCATTTTTACTAACAATATTTGGTCCTACTAACTATAGGTCCCCCGTAATACGTGTATTCGAATCTCTACAAATGAGCTGAAGTACGTAGTCACACAAAACCAGGGACGTCTGTGTGCTTTACGAACACGTACGCTAGTGTTCGATCACCCGCGCGTCGTTCGCAGAAAAAAACTTGCCGTTACCGGAATTGTATGAATAGCCCCTGGTGAGAAATGCCTCTAATACCTGGTACGTATAAACTGGAAACTTCCTGTCTTCCCCCGGAAGGGGATGATAGTGTTCCATCCCCTGCATTAACGCCGTTCTCAAGATTTGCGGCTGCCGTTCGCAAGGCGCCGTCGGCGCGATTGGCCGATTTCGTGAACCACCACCGTTCGCACCATTTTTTAGCAGTACATAACATGCATCCCTGCACAAAACCGTCATGTTGACCCTCTGGGCACTGTACGTACGTCCACTGTACATCTACAGTAGGCGACAGCAGCTGCAGAGCATACCGGTATACCAGGTATTGAGCAGAGAAACAGTCATCAAACAAACCCGGTGGGTCTGAATGGCACACCGGATGCGCAACTATAACTCTGCGCACCCCGGATGCCGCTCGAGGTGTAAAAATCACCCAATATATACCAGGTGTGAGTGTATGAGTTTTGAGGGGTGTTTTTTTAATCTCATAGCTTAGTTCTTGTTTTTGTTTACATATATGGTGATTCTACATACCCTGGTTTTGTTTCGTTTTTCGGGGGGGGGGGGGATTATCCTGCATGGTCATCGTCGTATTTCCGAAGGGGGGGGGGTACTCGATAGGAGAGATGCACTCGAGCTTATGCATGGCCGTAGTCGTATGGCCATAGTAGACCCTCGCATCCCTACAATGCCGGGACGGAGCATGTCGGGTCTTCACCGACCAGGCAGATATTGCTTGAAAGTGAGGTGTCTGGCGAGTCGCATGAAGGGTAAGCTGCATCCTACTAAGAATCGCTTGAGAGGCGGACTTGCACCTGGATGACAGCTTCAATGAGTTGATTCAATTTCCGGCGTAGGCATTTCCAGAGACAGCAATGGGAGTAAGTACTATGTAACTGCCTCTTGGGTGCCTTACCATAAACACTGCGTGATACGATCATTCCCACTTGTGCGGAGAAAAGGTTGTTCACCTCGCACAAACGATCTAACTCGACAACCAGCTGAGACCGACCGCCCAAAAAAAAAAAGAAGAACGGTACTCTGGTTGTCTAGTTTACGTAGTGAGCGGCATGTTTTACGGTGTCGATGCCAACCGACGCCAACCCAACCTATATAATAGGGGGGGGGGGGGGGGTAATTGATGCCTCTAACCCCTTGACCCCTATATACCTCCAACCCGAACCCGGACCCACCCCCAACATGAACGGCTGACGCCCAAAACAGCGAAAATCATTGGTAACACCTTAGGAGGCATCGTCTGGGGTGTACAGTGTGGTTTATATCTGTACTACTGCTGTATAGCCCCCACCCCCATCCCTACCAAACCCCGAACCCACCAAGAACGAAAGGCTTGACACTTGACCCTTCTAGGGCAAACTGCAGTCCCGATCTGGGGACAAACCATTCTAACTCCGAGTGATTTGCCCCCAAAACGGGACTGACTGATTGCAGTCTGTCTCGAAGGGTCTCAAACCAGCACCCTGGTAAGAAGTACACGTATTACACCCGAGTACGATCTGCCGCAGAGGGCGTTGAGCTCACACGCAGGGGTGGTTTCGATCGTTTTTCAGCGCTCGTTTTTTTCTCGACAACAACGGCAAAGGGTGTATGATAAAAAGTGGAACCGTATGTTTTCGGAAGGAAGGCTCTCGACTATCAGAAAATTTCACACCCCTCTGTCCCTACACATGAGGACGTTTTGCACACTAATATTCGAGCAGAAACGGTCACCTACATTCAGGGACAGAGTGGTACCGAAAAACACCTTGTTCGGTATAATACGAGACAACCAGCCTCCCCGTTCTGGGAACAAAAAAATCGGGCACTGAAAACCGATCGCATCCCTCTGCGAACGAACTATACCGAAAAACACCTTGTTCGGTTACCGAAAAACACCTTGTTCCGTATTGTAGGCAACCAACCTCCCCGTTCTGGGAACGAAAAAATCGGGCGCTGAAATCCGATCGCATCCCTCTGCGAACGAACTACACCGAAAAACACCTTGTTCGGTATTGTAGGCAACCAACTTTCCCGTTTTGGGTACGAAAAAAATCGGGCGCTGGAAACCGATCGCACCCTTCTGCGAACTAACTCAAGCCCCTCTCGACGAAGCGTACACCTTGAGGAGGCGTCACCTAAGCCGGACTAGGGGACGTAGGGAATGTCTTTTTTTTGTAACCCTTTACTGCTGCTGCTGCAGTTATGCTCGGTACATAGAGAAACCCACCTTAAATCCGACTCTACATTCCTAGTGTTTCGTCCCCTCGATGGGAGCCAAGCCCCCCCAAAGACAATAGTTTTTGACCCTTTTAGAACCGCAGTCCCGTTCTGGGGGCAAACCAGTCAAATTTCAAGTAGTTTTGCCCCCAAACGGGACCGCGGTTCTAAAGGGGTTAAGCCCCAAAACACCTTCGAGTAGCTATGAGAGTGGTGGGACATACCAGGTACAAGAAAGCGGTTAGAAGAAGGCGGCCGATACACCTGGGGCGGTTGAAATCGGTCGGCTCGACCGTACCTCTGAATGCAACTGCGTATACGAATGGGGCGGCGCCTCGACACGGGGCGGCCAGAATTCCTTCGCACTGTACACCGCCACAGAGAGTCAGTAGGCCCCACTGTAGAAAGAACGGTTTAATGTGAAGAACACACACACACTGCTGTACCCAATATATTTGCATCCGATGTGTACGGATTGCAAATCGTCATATGCAAGTCCATTCGAATGATTGCGTATCGGGCTTAAGCTTGCAACACTTTCTTACCTCGGATAGATCCTGATCTACCTATCCACAGATCATCTAGGCCATCTAGTTCCTGATGTGCCGTTGTGAGAGGTTGTGCAAGATCTGCGCAGAGTACGGATACAACCCAGAAAATATGCGCTACTGCTGTAGATCATGCGGATTATACGGGTGCTACCCGGCAACAGCACGTGTCGTCTGGGGCGGTACCGGTAAGCAGGGTGATTCACAGTATCTCTGACCCTAACCTACACCTAGAGCCATCTCTTAAAGGAGGATTTTGAAACCCGACAAAGCGACAAATGTATCCGAGAATGTGTGTGCGTATTTTTACGTGATTTCACGTGTTTTAGACGCAGAGTCCCATCGAATCCGGCTCGCTCTTCTCAGAATAGTTGCGGCCCTTCGGTGCGAGGTATCTCGACTCGTATTTTTGTTTCCCACGGGAGTTGTTCGGTCTTTTATTAGGGCGTTGTCACTTTCGGACAAAAACAAATCAGGAAGAGGTTTCCAGAAATAAGACCTACATGCTAACGGGGCAGCGAAGTTTCAATACAAAGTTTGAATTTCAAAGATACCCGCCAAAAGTTTTCAGAACACGCTTCCTATGGGCCACGTATAAAAAAAAAAGTTCCTAACTTTTGGGAAAATCCCGAAAAAAGCAAATCTGGGGCCGATGTTGGGCCAACATCGGCTTGAGAAAAACTCAGGCCGATCTTTGGTTCGAAGCGGCGAGATTCCGAGTCCTCGACAGACATCGATCAACAAAACCAACTATTGCGTCATGAATTCTGAACGGAGTGCGTTCGTTAGGGGCTCCGACCCACCCTAGGGTCACCGTCTTCACACCATGGCCGGTGTCATGTGGCGGGAGCTGACCAGGCGTATGATACAAAAACATTTGGCCGCTGGTTTGCACAAAACAGAAAACAAAACTTCTCCATCCGTCTCGAATGGCAAAAAATAGACTTTTCTTCAGGTTTGGGAGGATACCGTAGGACGCCCCCGGCAAGCTCTCGCCCCCTAGACCATGGATCCACCTGATATCTTCGAGGCCGTCATCTATATTCGTTGGCCTTGCCAGATACCGAGCGGGTTGGCCGTGGGCTGAGTCTATGTCGAGATCGAGCGTCGATTGTCGATCACTCTGTTGACAATTTGCAAGCAGAAACAACAATTTGCGCCGCCTGCAGCCGTTGGGGGGAAAAAATAAAAAATAAAACCTTTTTCTTTTTTTTCCCCACAGCGGCGGTACGAGAAAAATTTCGGCTGTTTTTTTAAAGCAATATATTTGAAAAAAAAGTTTTGAACTCCGCGTTTCCATTGGCATAGGTCTAAGTCGGCGTTTTATCCAACAAATTGGCCTATTTTTCGGATATATCGCGCCCGAAACTGATTCAGAGGAAATTGGGGTGTATCGACATTTTTTCAACCTATCCTCGAGAACAGGCAAACGACGTTGGGTGCCTCTCGCAAAATAGTTGGTGGGGATAACACAAAAAACGGTATCGATTCGCCTGTTTCCCGGGTTAAACACGCCTGCGAAGATGCAGAAACCCCCAACCCCGAAATCCAGAAAAAGAAAAGGCTGGCACTAAAACCAGAGGTATATCCCACAGACGGACATGATGTCGCGATGTACGCAGCCTCCGAAGATGAGATGGCTGTGAGCGACGCAAAACGGCCAGGTACAGCTGTTTGGAGGTGCAGGTTTTGGTCGTCACTCTTACTGCACTTTTACTGCTGCCCGGCTCAATTCACAGGACCTTGTTACAATCAACGGAACGACGTTCTGGACACGCCGTGGTCACAAGGTGTCAACCCTACCCCCCCCCGGCACATGCCTTCATTTTTTTCGCTTGAAGCCTACATACAGCATTCCTACTGCTCGCCGATTTTCGAATTTCGTGTGTGCGACGAGCAGCATAACTACTACTGTCAATGCGCGCACTATGCACCAAACAGCGTGTGTGAAAAAAGGTCGATACTCGAAGCACTGCTCCTGTAGTTCGGCACTTTTCGCATCTCACAAGCACGTCCTGCGGCGGCCGGTACTTGTGTTTCTCCCAATCTGCCATTCCTGGTACACCGTCGAGGGTAGGGGTATTGCTACGCAGGACCAACCGACTACCGCTGCAGTAAGGCGACACCCACAGCAGCTATATGCCAAGGTATTATACCGTATCACATGGGTGGTAAAGTGACACCCCCCCCCTCTCTTGGGACGAAATTTCAGACCTTCTCTTCTCGACAACGAGGAGTCAGAGTGTACACACACGCCGAAGCGAACGCGTCTGATGGATAAAAGGTCTCGACGAGATGTTTCCAACGCCGCAATTTTCGGTGCGTTAATATGCGCCCCTCATGCTTTGGAAAAAAATCGGCTTTGAAATTTCGCCCCAGGCCCAGGAAGTGTGCCATCTTGGCGTTCGTGTTATCGTGCGTGTTCTGGTGTACGGTTTTCAGTAGTACCAGGTACCAGTCGCTAATATTCGTAGTCGGTACTATTCAATAGTGCTACTACTGCTGTAATACTGGAACTCGTGCTAACACGTTCGCCAATGTGCCATGCGCCCATGAGCCGAATCTGACCACACACCACTTGGACCTTGCGCACAGGCCGCCACCGCGAAATCGATGCCTCTCTGTCCGGAAATGTAACGACCATTTGGGTTTTTCGTATCAATACCCAAACCTCCCTCAACCCTTTTAGCACCGCACTCCCATAAGTTGGGGACAAAGCATACAAACTATCAGTGGTTTGTCCCCAAAACGGGACTGGGGTCCTAAAAGGGTTAAACTTCCGGACAGAGTGGTTATAATGTACAATATGTCGTGCTCGTACATACCTGGTACAGCCGTACATACAATATCATACGTACGTACTGCCGTAATAAGAAAGCTGCAGGCCTGGTCTATACCCCTTTTAGCACTGCAGTCCCGCTTTGGGGACAGACTACTCAGAATTTGACTGGTGTGTCCCCAAAATGGGACTGCACTTTGCCCTAGAATGGTGCTATCAATAGACAAGACCGATGTCTCGGAACTCAGCACTCCTTCTTGTGCAGAGGCCGTCATGGTTCACCGCCAGAAAAATATCAACTTTTCATTATACAGTAAGGGGAAGCGGAGAGGTTTGGTTTACTGTTACTGACTGCTGTAGGTATACTTCGTACATATACTCGTATGTGCTATTTGAGTGTTTGCGATTTTTTTTTTTTTTACTTTTACTTATCCAAAAATTCTCCCGAGGTAACTTTTTGAGGTATATTTCTGAAAAAAACGCGAAAAAGTACTTCAGCGAAGTCAGGATTTCATCAAAAGTTACGGTAACTTTTGGCTCTCTGTCTCATTGGCCTACACGCACCGAGCATCATCCCGACGCAAAACGCATCATCTCTCGAAGGATCAAAACACCGAGCATCTTCCATGCCACCATGCTGCTTGCTGTACGCATCACGACAACCGCTGGGAGCACAGAGGCTCGAGAGGTGCAGCTTGAGTATAGCGCGCACGAGCGGCGTTGGATTGTGCCAGCGGGCCGCCGCCGCTGCTACGTAGGGTACACGCTTTCGCCTACTTGGTGACGACGTGGAGGCTGCTTCGTTCCAAAAAAAGACTCGCATCACACTCGTACTCGTACTCGTGCTCGCACAGAGCGCGACAGCTCGTGTATCATTTCGATTCCACCACACTGCAACAGCAGCAGCAGCAGCGGCGGCGGCAGCAGTGGCCGCGACAGTGGCGACGGAGCGGAGCCCGCCGGCGCTGTGATGCGTAGGCTGAGCGCAGCAGCAGCAGCAGCAGCAGCAGGCAATCCAAAAAGGGAAGCTGGCTGGTGCTGGTGCTGGTGCTTGCTGGTGCTGGTGCTGACGCTGTTTATTTTTGTTGCTCAAGCTGCCTCTAGCTGTGCTGCTGCTTGCAGTCGTGGGCTGGCAGTGGTGGCACCGCTGTCAACTCTGCCACCGAAACGTTGCTGGGCCGCCGTCGCTACTCCCAAGCTGTTTTTTAGTTTTTCGTTCTTTTTTTTGGCGCGTTTGCCTCACCTCCCCCCTTCCCTTCTTGTTTTCGGAGGCGTCGCCTGCAGGATTTGATTTACCTCACTCGCAAACACACCGAAATCAGGAAGGGAAGGAAATTCACTTTTTTTAGCGCAAGTAAAGTTTTTTTTTTTAACCTCTATCGCAAACACTCTATTACTATGAAAATTACTGCTGTAATAGTATATCATAGCATTCGACTCCGAGTATTTGGTCTGAAAAATGTGTCCGGGTCGGGGTCAGGGTCCCAAGGTGTCGGGTTAACGGCACTCTTGCTCCTGGACGGACAGCCTACAGTAGTAAAGGAACTCCCACACTCAAATAAGCACCAGGTACATCAAAAACAAAGAGGCCTTGACGGGCCGAAACTAGACCCCCAACCGACATCGTTTGGTTGGAGTTGGTGGTTGGGGTTGGCGTTAGGGTTTATGGAGATACAGGGGCAAGGACGGGCAGGGCTTGAAATGGAAAAGTGGGAAAGCCCGGGGGCAGCAGACAGCAGTCCTTTTTCTGTAATGTATACCAGCGGAGAGTCCATCCATCCCCAATCAATACCATACGTATACTCGTAGTTTTTTCAAGTATGCAGACACACAGATTACGTGTGTGATTATACCTCTCGCGTCAAATGAAGGAGGCGTTTGACGCTACTATAGTACATACCAGGTACCTGGTACCAGGTACCAGGTACCAGGTATGAATTAATACCTGGTGCACTCTGGTGTGGTCTGCCACTGCTACTGGTGCGGTGTTGGTGTACACTTGGTATAATGTACCCGGGGTATACCACTACCGATACTCGTAGACACGACGATGGTAAGAAACTACAGAGTCGTACGTACTGCTGTAGCCGTACTGACTTTTCTCTGCTTGAGGTTCACCCCCACCATCTAGCTGAGCGGACGCATTGGCACCCCCCACAACTCTACTACCTTTGATACTATTAATAATAATACTGCAGTGTCGCTACGTATGCTCATAAAACAGCAGTACGTAGCAGTGCGTACTGCCTTCGTCATCGTAAGGCGTCTACTCATCACATGCTGCGGCCGAGGCTTGGTAAGTAGAAGCGCCTCTTCTGGCAGTTGCTTCGTATACTACTGTTGGTGAGCTCGATACAACGCTGTCTGTACCGTTGAGCCTCCCCTAGTCAGGGAATGGGATCGACCGAGAGGTCATTAGCATGGAGTCTACGGAAGAAGGCACAACAACAGCAGGAGTTTGCATACTGCACCTACTCGTACAGCTCGACCTACTTACTGGCTGCTGGTGCTGTCTACCTGGTATTGCCCCCAGAGCAAGGCACCTGACTACTGCTGGAACATGCATAACATAACACTGATTGCAGATTGGTTCATCGAGACGTGAAGATCAAGCCAAACGTAGTCGGAAAGGCCTATAACAAAAGTAGAACGTACCCTCTCAAGTTCGCTCTCGGCCTTTCGACCGTTCTCCGCAGCCTCGTCCTCCTTCCTCTTCCTTGCCCCGTCCACACCCTCGTCAACCCCCCTCGCTTCCTCCACCCAAGCTACTCGCTTGCGCCGAGCCTCCGCTAGGAGCTCGGTCCGACGCTTCTGGTCGAAAATTCCCGGCGTCCCAGACGCATCCCCTGAGCCGAAGCTTGACCTGCGGGGTCTCCGCATGTTGCTGTTGCCCGGTCTGGTATTAGCTTGCAGAATTGCGCCGCCGGAAGCTTCGGTGGTAGACGGCGAGGACAGAGAGGAACAGGGTAGAAGCGGCGGGGCGGGTCGCAGCAGTGCCTTGTGGTCTGGCTTGACGAGGCTGCCCACCGCGATGGCTTGGTTTGTTTCTCTGTGTACAGAGAACGAAGAGGAAGAAAACTGAAAATATCGGAACTCGTCGGCTGCTCTGTGAACTACTACTGTCTGTTCGGCAAAGACCTTCCTCGATGACACGCTGGTCCAACCGTCGCTTCGTGAGGAACCAAGGTATGCTGCGTTCAGTGAGGTCTCTGGTTCAAGAATCAGCAACCACACTGATGTTGTCTCTTGCTGTCAACTGCCACAACCCACCGCAGCTATCGGTCGTGCTGCTGGGCGGGGTTTTCGGCGCCGTATCCGTTTTTTTATCCCCTGTAAAGTTCGGCCTCCATATCTCATTCCCTCCATTTTAGCGATTTCTCCCCCTTCCTTCCCAGCAAGCAAGGGTCTCTGCGGTCGAACGTGCTGTATTTGCTGCTCTCACTGGCGAACGGCATCCTTATAACTCTTGCAAGACACCTCGGTGGGTCGCGGACGATCCTGCGCCGAGCACGGAGGAAGGGCACCGCGGCCATTTCTCTGTCCTTGGACAACCCGCAAATTTGTTTGTGCTTTCGTGGGCTCCACAGCAGCAGCGTTACGGCGAAGACTTCGTCTCTGCCTGTGGTCGGCCTAAGCAGGCAACACTGGGAACAGGCAGGGGGGTACCCGTGGCCTCGCCGAGACTCTAGGGGGAGAGGCTGGCCGCGGCTTCTGCCGAGGTGGTTCAACGAGAGAGGTGATGTTTCCCGGGCGCAATCCAGGCATCTGCTGCTGCTGCTTCTGCTGTTGCTGCTGCTGTTCTTGTTGGTGGTGTTTGTTTCTCTCAGCTTAGGTCGTCCAGGAGTCTGGAGGTCGAACTCAGGTTGCCTCGTGTTCTCGAGTTAGAATGCATGGGTGCTGTTTGGAGAATGTTCGCAATACGCCAGGAGAGGGTGGTGTAAAAGCCCTCCCACGGCGCCCCACCCCCTTTTCCTTTACCGAGTAGGCGGACCCCATGACTCGCAGGCTTGCTTGCGAGCGCGGGTGTTTAGACGGAAGGCAAACTTGCACTTTCATTTTCACCTACGCTATACCTGGTACCGCGTACAATATGGTCTGTTTGCCTTTCGTATTTTCCAAGTCGTTTTACGAGTACGAAATCAAATTATAATTTGTGTGTTTGGTACCTGGTACTTACCTGGTAATTCGTAGTGCTCCATCGCAGGTACCAGGTACCAGATATTCATGAGGCCAAGCAGGAGCGCATGACACAACTTGTTTTCTCTCATCTCTCGTCTCAGACAGAAGAGAGTAGCAGCGGGCCTGGTACAGCAGTCAATTGACTGCGCCCTTGCTCCGCCTGTGTTTGACGAGGGCACTCAGACCCAAAGCTTCCAGGCGATGCTTGTATACATAGGTATAATGTAATCGATGCCCCCGTCGATGATCGAGGCTCTTCGTATCATTTTCACTGAGGATCGTGCATAAATATTGATATCTCGTTCGCCTCATGTTTGCTGCCGCTTGGTTTTGTTTTGTCGATCGATCTTGTGGTATCATGGCGTAAAATCGCGACGGTCGCGGTGTGTATCGACGTCGACGATGGCCTCTGACCACAGCAAGAGACAGACCCGACGAAAGGAACTGCTGTAGATTATTTTCACCGATCCCAACCCTGCAAAGTAGTAAGTACCCTGCGGTAGTGTGGTTAGTCTTGTAAAGAAACACGTACCGATAGATTCCAGGTGCACAAACGTAGCAGCAGCAGCAAGCTTGGCAGTAGCAGTAGCAGTAGCAGCAGCAGTAGCAGTAGCAGCAGCAGTAGCAGTAGCAGCAGCAAGTAACAGCAGTATCAGTATCGTTTTGGTAGCAGCAGCAGCAGCAGCAGCGGCGGCGGCAGCGGCAGCAGCAAATGCTCGGGGACCGCCTCAAGATTGCCGACAGGTCAAGCAAGGCAAAACGTATGCTGTTAAGGGTTGAGGGCCGGTTGTTCCACACTTGAACCACATGTAGTAATGTGGTGTCGGTCAGGCATGTCAAGGTAAAGTTGCTGCCTGTCAAGGGGTGAGAGGGCTGTCTCCTGACATCTTTGACGGCCACGACCCGGCGCGGCATGAATCCCAGTGCTCCGGTGACTGTGTCGTCGCCTACCCCCTCTCTCCCCACGAGGCAAGGCGGGGCTGAAACGCTCTCGATCTCGAGACCATGACGACGAGACAGGCCGACGGACAGCAGTATTTAGCAAAAATCAGGATGCGGCGGTGCTGACTGACAGGGGGCGCCTGCCGTCATAAAAGCAGTATAGCTACTGCTGTCGTACACCAGCAGTGTCGTGCATGTAAGGCATTGTTGTTGCTTGTATAGCAAGCAGGCAGCTTCAGCAGCACAACAGTGCGCAGCAGAACCAGGCAGAAGCATGCATCAGCAGCAACAGAGAGAAAGCAGTTGCTGCACCATGTAGCACGCATGATACATGACATGACGTGACAGCACACCCCCTCCGACGACTTTCCACGTCGATTTTCTCGACAAATTGATAGGGAAGACGCAAACCCCAGGTGATGTTGATGCGTCTATATATGGAAAGGTCTTGTGGAGATGTTCCCAATGCCACACCATTTTCGTTCTGTGTGCCCCCATGGGTTTGGAGAAACTCGGCCCGGAAATTTGTCCCAGGGGGTGTGTTGGCTTATCACCCGTGTTATCTTGCCTGTCACACGATACGTAGTACCAATGGCTTGTCGCTTTCGCGACAGGCGCTTGCGGCGGTAACGCTCTGCGAGCATCATATAGTTACAGGAGGTGGGCGGTCTCGGCCTCGAGGATGACACCACCTATACCTACCACGTATACCACGTCGCATTTTTCACGTACCTCGCATATTCGGTAGGTAATATCACCATGTTTTATTCACCCTTGCAGTGGGGGTCACGGTTTAAGAGCTATCGGTGTAAGAGAAGTACTGGTTTTCATGCGAGATAACATGGCTTGGCACGGCCATACTACAAGCTCTTACGTATCGTTTTGCTTTTCGTATATATTGATACGCAGTCACTTTGACTGTTCGCAACTCCCGAATGTTCTTAACCCTTTTAGAAGCCCAGTCCCGTTGTTGGGGACAAACCACTAAAAATCTAAATATTTTGCCCCCAAAACGGGACTGGAGTTCTAAAAGGGTTAACTCAGAGTGCCCGCTACTGCTGTAGGGAGACATTTGCGCAACGAGGCTTTCATATAGTGGTCAATATGGTTACGTTGAACGGCGATATTTCCGCGTGAGTGCGTGAATGCATGGGTTCGCGCCGGGAGCTGATCATTACCGCCGTGTAGCACGTGTGATAATATAACACACCTCCGGGAACGAGGTTTTTCAGCGGAGCTTCTCGACGACGGAAAGAGTATGTGTTTACATACAGTACACCAAGCGATGTGTCTGTAGAAAAATCCCAAGGAGATGTTTCCAAAGCCACCGCTTTCGTGGTGTGCGCCCTCCGTGTTTTGAAAGAGATCGAGTCTGAAATTCGCCCTAGCAGCTAGGGGAGTGTGCGCTTACGTTTGCGTCCCGTAATTTGTGTGTGTGTGTATCCATGGTTTGTGTTTATTTGTCCATGATTTTGGCAAAGCGTTTCTGTGCGTGTCCATGGTTTGTGGTTTGTGTCCATGTTTTGTGTTCATGTATCCATGATTTGGCAAGACTTTTTTTTGTGTGTCCATGGTTTTGCTTGTGTCCCCATAATCTAGGTTTGTGTTCCATGAGTTTGTGTTTGCGTGCCTCAGGATGTGTTGTGTCTACGTTAGTTTCGTCATGATCACACGATCAGTCGTATGATTCGTGATACCACCCCTCGAGTACACGCCGCCCCCCACCCCCACTCCCGTCTCCCCCTCCAACGTTCCTCTCCCGCTCCCGCTGCTGTTAACGTTTTGTTTTTATTGATCGTTCTCGGCAGGAAGATAACATGGACGCCGCGCCGATAAACGCGGAGGGTTCCGCTGTGGCGGCAGCGGCAGCGGCGGCGGTGGTGGTGGAAGCCGAAGCTGTGGAGGCGGGAGGGGGAGGGGGGGGAGGGGGAGACGGAAGAGGAGGAAGAGGAGGAGGAGGAGGAAGAGGAGGAAGAGGAGGCGGAGGCGGGCGTGGAGGGGGAGTTGGACGGTGCGGTGGCGCCGGCGGTGGTTGCGGGACCCGGGGATGACGACAACGTTGAGGACATCGAGGATGACGACGATGTTGACGAGGAGGAGGAGGAAGAGGAGGACGACTACGACGCGATGCCCAGCCGGGAGAACACCCCGCCGCCCATGGCGATGCCGCTGCCGACGCTTCCGCCCCCACCACCCGGCCTGTCCGCGGTGTACGTGGTCGATCAAGGTGGAAACGGCGAGGAAGTCGTAGCCTCCATGGCAGGCGTTCCTACCGGAGACCACGCGGTGGTGGGCGTGGGCGACGGGGGGGAGGAAGAGGTGGGGGTGGGAGAGGAAGGGGTGCTGGGGGCGAGGCGCTGGGCGGCTCAGGGAGAGCTCGGGTACAACGTAAGCGCTGATTTGTGTTTGATCGCTTTTTTTCCCATCCACTGCAGCGTACACAAACCCAAATTTGGCTCTGATCCCCCAAGTGTCTTGTCCCCAACAACGGGAGGGCAGTCCTGATGGGGTGAGGAGGCTAGGATATAAGGGTCTACGTGTTCGGGTACCATCTGGTTGGGAAGTAGTTTGGGCTCATGTTTTTCAGCGGTGAAAGAAAGGGTTGAAAAGTCCATATGTTCGACGCAGCCATGCTTGGTGATTGAAATGCGCGCGTCCTCCCCCGCCCCTGACCCTCCCTGCCTCAATCAGTGTCCCCCAACCTCTCGACCTCCCGAGTCGCAAAGGGGTGAACTCTTAGCATCTGCGTGGCATATGCGTAGCATCCGCGTAGCATCCACGTAGCATCCCCGTAGCGTGCGCTTGTGGCATCCGCTAGTGGCGTCCGCTTGGCATCAGCGTAGCATCCGCGTACTAGCACCCGCGCGCTAGCATCCGCGTATCCGCGTAGCGTCCGCTTGTGGCATCCGCGTAGCATCCGCTTGTGGCATCGGCTTGACCTCCGCGTGGCGTTCGTTCGCCCAGAAAACATATGGAAAATTCCTTGCGCCAGAAACGATCGGTCGTGTCGGCAGAGGCTCGAGTAAGATTGATCCCACTGCTGTTTTGTGTTAGGGGCTGGGAGCTGGATATTGATCTGTTTCTTCTATCGGCGGTTCGTGTGTATTGTGTTGTGTATAGAGTGTTGTGTGTGTTTGTGTTTGCTCGTGTGTCGTTCTTGGCGCCAGGGAATGCCCCCCGAGGGGAGAAGGTCGAGTCGGGCGGAACCAAATACAAGCTACAGGAGGAGGCTTCTTTGTTTGCTAGGAGGGAGAGGGACGGGAGGGGTGGTGTTGGGAGGGGGTTTGGGTGGTTGGGTGTGGGGGGTGGGTGGGTGGGTGGAAACAGCCTGAGATTTTGTTTCCCTTCGGTGCCGCTGAACATAACTCTGTGGGCGCCCCGCGAACATGCTGCTGTACATACACAAACATTCCGTGTTTTTGTTTGGAAACCCCTCTCTCCCGACCAAGGAGTTCAACGGGGTCAACCAGCAGGTCCAGCCCATGGCAGGCGTGGAGGAAGAGGAGGATCTCGACGAGGACTTAGATGAGGCTCACACAGCGGCAGGGGCAACAGCAGCAGCAGCAGCGGCGGCAGCGGCGGCAGCGGCGGCGGCGGCTGGGGTTGGGGTAGGGCCTGGGGGAGAGAGGCGGTGGTACGACAAGGTAAGCAAGAGAAAGGGAAGGAGGCGAGACGGAAAAACGGGACGAAGGAGGGCAGAAGGGATGATAGAGAGGTGGGGGGGAGTGGGTGGGCAATGAAGTGGTTAACCTTATTCTCCTATACACTGAGAAACATATCCTACACTGATTTCAAGTAATTTAGCCCCCCCAAAAATGTGAGCGCAGTTCTAAAGGGCCTTATCCTGTTAGGACCGTTTTGGGGGTAAACTGCTTGAAATTTGACTGGTTTGTCCTCAAAGTGAGACTGCAATTCTAAAAGTGTCAAGCGGGGTGAGGGGGTGCGGGGGGGGGATGTGGGGAGGGGGGAACGAGGGGGCGGACGCTTTGTTAGCTTATCCTAGCGCTATCTATATGAATGGTGCACAATTCGAACAGGTCACGACGTAGATATTCTGGACCCTAACCTGCTGGTTATGATATAGGTTCTGCTATGTAGGAGGGTATACACTGCAGCCTTTCAACCCAGGAAGCCATGCCCTACCAGAGTAGATCATGCATATGATACGGCTACCACCTACCCACCCACCCTGCAAACTTGAGAGGTAGATCCTCTAGAGATAAGGAAGCTGTCGATCTGCTCCCGAAATATCTAGATCATGCAAGTGGAAGCCGATCTGTCAGGCCATCTATCCGATCGGCGAAGCAGTCGCTCACCCCGCCGGCTGGATGTTGGTTAGGATTCGCGCCGGCTTTTCTGTTGCTATTTACTTCGGTGCTGGACGGCGGACAAGACGCGTGGGGGTTGTGTCATGATACTCATACTGTATATACTGTGGAACAAGTGTACGGGACGGCTCCATGCAGGACGGTGTGGTATGGGACGATATGATACGGACGGTAGGGTACGGGACGGTATGGCGCGGAACGGTATGGTACGGAACGAAATGTTGCGGGACGGGATGCTACGTCACGGGACGATATGGTACGGGAAGGCACGCTGCTGTACATAGCAGTACTATTCAGTTCAGCACAGTATCGTACCGCTGTGTAGTGTACTGCTGTGTAGTGTACTGCAGTGCAGTACAGCACATTACATTATACCAGGTGTTGTATACCAGGTACGTTGTAGTGCAGTACACCGCAGCGTATTGCAGCGTAGCACACACCGTACGCTACTAAACCGTACAGCATCCTCCTGTAGCTGTTACTTGTTGCGGATGTTACCAGTACAGCAGGGCTGCTGTACCGCTGTCGTGCAATGCATGTACACGCCTGTTGAACGGGGCTGCGTACGTAACGCCGCAAAAACCTTGTGTATACCACCTGGTACAGCTTGGTACGGTGTTGGTATTACATCACCCCCACAACAGCACACACCACACTACATGCAGCGCAGGAGACAGCACCGCGCCGCACATCATAGCGCAGCCCAATGCAGCGCAGGTTCGAGTGAAAAGTGTATTTAACGTACGTCAGAAACGGCTCTGCGTGTTTCGGAGAGCGTCAATGTCTCTTGCCTTGGGTGAGGTACTGCAGCAACCTATATTATATATGTATGATACAACTTGGGAGATCGATCGGGGGGTCGATGGATGGGTGGATCGATTAGTTGAAGGATAGACGGGTGGATAGATGAATGGATGGATGCATGGACGGGCATGGATTGATCACACATTCTTTGCAGTTCGATCGACGGATAAATCGAAATTCCACCGATCGAATTGGCTCGCGCTTACTCCATTCCGTGCTTCTCCTTTTTTCGCGAACCTGCTGTGACCGGGTTATCATTGCCCCATTACAACCCCCAACCCCCCCCCCCAACCCTCGCCCCTTTTCTCGTACTTCTCCCATCTCCGCGTATCCATTCCCACCCCCCTCCCCTTTTCCCGACCTTCGTCCTTCTCCCCCTCCCCCCCCTCTATCTCCTCTTCTTTACTCTATATTTCTCTCTCGCTCTCTTTGGCGGTGTATTTTTGTCCCATGTGCGTATCGTATAAATGCTTCCCATTGCTGAAGGCGGACCATCTCGCCCACCTTCCGGCCCCCGCGGACCCGGAGTCCCTCGACTATGTGGGAGAATCTCGGATTGTCTTCGTCGGCGACTTTCCCCTCCACCCGAGTCGCCACCCGGCCAGGAACGATCGCATCCTCACCCGCCTCCACAGCCACACGGTGGGTTTTGTTTGTTTTTGCGCAGCTGACGGAGTCGAAGGGGCCGGGGGTTGGGGCACATGCCCACTGACCAATGACAGCTCTCCGGAGAGCAGAGCTCCCTCTGTGTTTCTATTTGTTGGCATTCAATATATGTTGTCACGCAGCGTGCAGGGTTGAGCATCAACCACTCAATGGGTCGAACTCACAGCTAACTTTTTTTCTTTTTTTTTTTGTAATAGACAACTCTAAAGATGTACCAGTCTGGCCGTCAATATAAGCTCCGTTTGATGTGCATATCAGTCCAAACGGGGACTAGAGTACCGGCCAAAAGAGGGGTATAGTATTATGGTTGTGTGTATTGTATGCGCAGGACTGTATACTCTTGCCGGAATATAAGCTCCGTTTGATGCTAATATCAGAGACCAAACGGGGACTATATTACCGGCCAACAGAGGGGTATCATGTTATGGTTGTATGTGGTGTATCCGCGGGACTGTTTGCTGGCTCGCACATATGACGGACTAGGGGTATAGTATTATGGCTGCCATGTGTTGTATGCGCGGGACTGTGCACTCTGGCAGGGAATATAAGCTTCGTTTGAGGTTCATATCAGAGACCAAACGGGGACTATTTTACCGGCCAAAAGAGGGGTATAGCATTATGGTTGTATGTGTTGTATGAGCGGGGCTGTGCACTCTGGCAGGGAATATAGGCTCCGTTTGATGTTCGTATCAGAGACCAAACGGGGACTTTGTTAACCGGCCAACACAGGGGTATCATATTATGGTTGCTTGCGTTGTATGCGCGGGACTGTGCGCCGGCTCACACATGTGACGGACGCGAGCGGGTGGCGAGTGAAGGCTCATGGTTGGCCCAATGCCGACAACTCTCCGGAGAGCCACGTGCAGTCGTACTTCTACACATCTAGCTTATCACATGCGTTAGAATGATGTCACATGGTTGTATATATGATATGAATATCTGTTGTATGCGTTGTATGCGCCGGCTCGCAGGTGACGGACTCGAGGGGGTGGGAGTGGAGGCTGATGATCATGCCCAACGGCAATTCTCCGGAGAGCTACGGCCACCTCAGCGTCTTCGTCGAGCACGTCAACAAGGACGCCATAAGGATGCAGGTGAGGTTGTCGAGGAGAGAGGGGGGGGGGGGGTCTACTCAATATCATGCATGGCCGTAGTCGTATGTATGACCATAGACCCTCGCATCCCTACACCATATGTATGACCATAGACCCTCGCATCCCTACCCCATAGACCCTCTCAACTTCACAAAGCCGAGACGGAGCACGTTGGTGTGTTCAACGACCAGGCAGACATTGCTTGCACCAAGCGCGAAGCGCCGTGAGGCGTTCGGCAAGGAGTCGCATGAAGGGTGGGCTGCATCCTGCATAGAACCGCTATGGAACCGGAGTTTTTTTTGCATATGCATATGCATATGCATATCATGGATGGCATCTTCGAATTGAATTGAAATTGTTCTCCGGTGTTTGGGGGGGAGGGGTCAAATGTTGTAGGAAATGCTCTTATCTCGGAGTGTCAAGGCCTCCATGTACTACACGTAGGTTCAGTGCAGGGGCCTGCGGTCAGGCAAGGGGTCAAACCGCACTCTCCCATGTATTACAGTACCACTCTGAGCGGAAATATAAACACCGTTTAGTCTTCATATGTATGTATAAAAGAACCTTATATTTTCGGCCAGGATCATGTATACCAGGTATCTGGTGGGGGGGCTAGAGAGAAGAAAAGCGTGCCTGCGAGGGATGGATGAATGGATGGATGGCCGTTTTTGGTTTCTTTTATGTGTGTTTTGTATGTTGGTATGTTGTTTTTTTTATCTGGAGTGGAGCGGGGGGGGGTGTACTAGATAGGAGACATGTACTCGATCTCATGCATGGCCGTAGTCGTATGACCATAGACCCTCGCATCCCTACAATGCCGGGACGGAGCATGTCGGGTTTTCACCGACCAGGCAGACATTGCTCGCACCAAGCGCGGGGGGGATTGGGTTAGAGGGGCGGAGAAGAGGGCGGTCGCGGTGGCTTTTTGGACCTCTGCTCCTTCGGCACTCTGCGTGTGGTTTTTTTACGTACTTATTGTTTTGTGATGGTCAAAAACTGCAGCCGTGCGATACGAGTGAGAAATAAGTGCTGCCGTAAGGATGCGGGTTAGTATCGCACAGGAGTAGTATAGGGGTGCGATCGTTATTTTTCTCGGCGCACGGTTTTTCCAGAACGGGAAGGTTATCACCACAGCTGTTCACGAGTCAGGTCAAACCTCGCGATCCGGTTTGGGTCGGGTCGGGTCGGGTCAGACCTGGCCCGACCCGTGAGTTTTTAAAGTTTTTAAACAACTCCTGGCTCGACCCGACCCGACCCGTACCCGACCCGTACCCGACCCGTACCGGACCCGTACCCGTGATATTTTGAAGACCTTCGGACCCGTGGAGAGCCTTGGTTGTATCCCTTTCAGGACCGCAGCCCCGTTCTGGGGACAAACCAGTCACATACTCTGAGTAGTTTGTCCCCAAAACGGGACTGACTGCAGTCTGCCCTAGAAGGGTCAAGGTTGCCAACACCGAACAAACATAGAGGTGAATTCGGTAAGATGTGGCCGAGAGAGAGCCTCCCGAAAATATAACGTACCTGGTACGACTTTGGCTACCGCTGTAGCATCCTTAATTACCGCTGTCGAGAGAAGGACGACCGCTGAAAAACGATCGTACCCCTCCCTGTGCGGTATAACCCGCATCGTTACGGTACTTGTTCCTACCCTCGGATATATTATACCCTACTACAGTAATAGTACTTATTAGAGTGCTGGTCCATCAGTTTTCGTTTGTTTTTGTACTTGGCATATTCTGAATCTTCTCCCGCCGCCGCCCCCGCCCGCCCCCGCCCCCCCACCCTCCTCCCTCACTCCCCTTCTCTACCGGTAATGCGTGTCTCTCTGTCTCCCTCCTCCCCCCACCCTGCCCCTGCGATGATACGGGGTTGTGCGTTTCTCTGTCCACTCTTTCCCTCCCCCCCCCCCCCCCCCCCCCCCACCGCCTGCCAATGCCGTGGTGCTGTCTTGCCGTGTCCTGTCTTCTCTGGTGTGTGCGTGTTCTGTGTCTGGTGTGGTGTGGTGCGACGTGATTTCAGGAGCCCGGCTTTTCTCGCAACATGCGACTCGGCTTCGCGCTGCTGCCGGCCGACCCCTCTCGCATCCGCACGAGTGACTGCCGCAGCAAGCCCCCCCTGCGACACGCCTTCACCTATAAGAACGCCGATTTCGGTTACCCTCGTTGCTGGGTTCGGCAAGAGGCGCTGGAGGGGGACGCCGCCGCGATGTACTTGAGCAACAACGGTGAGGGAGAAGGAGGAGGCGGGAGGGGGGGGGGGGAGGGGGGCGGTGGGTCGTTGGTTGATTGTTGGAATGGTGGTTGGTTGTTTTTTTCTATGATTAGATGGTTGGATGGTTGGCTGAAGGAGGTCGAATGGTTGCTCAGTTGTTGAAGTTGGTTTCTAAGTCGGTTGGTTGGTCGGTCGATAGGTGGGCTCTTGTTGGTTAGTTGGTTGATTATTACGGGGGGGCATGTTAAATACCAGGTAGGACCCACGGTACACATAAAAACCCATATATTTCGCTTTTTTTTTTTACAGAAAAACCTATTACTTCGTTTTTTTTACTGACATTATGTGGTCCTAGTTACTATGGCCCCCCGTTATAGTCAAGGAGAGTGGCTGGTTGGCCGATTGGTTGTGTGGCGGGTAGGCCATCAGCTCTGCAAACATGTCAAGTGTGCGCAGTTCAATGTTGCTAGTGTGGGCTTGGAAACAACAACGGCAATGGACGTAGGAGGGCGGGTTGGTTGACTGGATAGTTGGTTGGTCCATTGGTTGGTTTGTTATTCCGTCGGTCGTCGGTGGATTGATTGGCGCGTTGGTTGGTCTGTCAAATGGCTGGTTGCCTGATCAGATGGCCGGCAGGCTGCTCCCGGAGTTCAACTCAAATGTCTCACACTTTCAAAGTCATCTCCCCCCCCCCCCTCTGGAAATGGCCACACCGGAAAACAAATCAATTCACTCGACCCTGTCATGCATATGCCAACAAGTTCGCCTCACGAGCGGTCGTAGTAGGATGCAGGTCACCCTCCATGCAACTCGCCGGATATCTCACGGCGCTTCGCGCCTGGTGCTAGCGATGTCTGCCTGGTCGGTCAAAATCCCGACGTACTTTGTCCTGGGGGTTGTAGGGGTGCGAGGGTCTAGGGTCATACATACGACCACGGCCATGCATGGTATCGAGTGTACCCCCCCTTTCCCCACCCAAGAGCGATTCCCACAACAAAAAATCCTTCATCAGCTTATCAGAGTTCAAATGTTCTAGAGACGTATTTTGTTTCCAATCGGAAACTGGCAGTAACCGGTAAAAAAAACAATCATCGGTGAAATTTTGCACGTGTGAACCGTCGTTAGTTGCCTCCTTGTACTTGGTGGGATACACGCGCTCCTGCGTGTGTGCTTTTGCGTCGGCACCCGATATTACTGTAGATACCACTCTGTACTTTATTATAAGGACAGTTTGTATATTGCATTCAATATAAAAGGTCCTCATGTTTGGGGACAGAGTGGTGTACGCACGCGCTTGCATGATTCTTGGTGTACTTTTATTTGATACCCTCCTTTATTTTGTCCTTGTGTGTATGGAACCAGGCAAGATTCGCATCAGCACGTTTCTGGAAGACGTTCCGGACGCGAAGATTCCGTTGAGCCACAACAGTAAGCGGGAAACGGGCATGGTGGGCCTTAAGAACCAGGTGACCCACCAACCTACCGTACCTCAACGGCTATGTTTCCCTCGTTCACCCCGTGTATACGTGCATATATACCCTTCCCCGGTTTCCATTCCCGCCTCCTTTTTTATTTAGAACACTATGTCGTACCCTTCTTACCGTATCTTTTTACGTATGTATGTATCGATTGCTAGCGGGGATATATATGTACGTGTTGCGGCTAAAAAGAAGTGCGAAGGGCGTTCACACCAAATGGTAAAAGAAAAAAATGCGAACGGCAACCGCAGATCTTGAAAGGCGCGAATACAGGGGATGAAAGACGATCATTCCCGTCCGGGGCGAAAGTAGGGGGTTTCCAGTATACTTGGAGGCATCTCGCACCAGGGACTGCTATTTTTTCTCGCGAACGGCAACTTAATTTCGCGAACGCGAAAAGCGTACGTACATGGTACGTGTTACGCGGGTATAACACTCATCCCTGACCGACTATTGTGAATTCTTCTAGTGTAATACTGCGGTGGTGCCGCTTCGGGGACAAACTACATAGAATTGCCCCCAAAACGGGACTGCAGTTCTTGAATGGTTAACCGGGTGGGCATATGTAATAAGAATCAGAACCCACGATGGACTCGAAAAGCAGGTATCCCCTTGTACTTCGAGTATGTTCACACGTCATGTTTTGGTACTGATTGGTATGAGATGGTGCCATATGGTGTCGGGGCCCCTTCGGAGCTGGAGCCACCTTTTGGGGACAAACTACTTGGAATCAGTGTGGGATAACTTTTGTTGAGGGAGTGACATGAAGGGTTCACACACCGTGATGGAGAGATTCACGATCATATCTGTAGATCGTCTGCTTGTAGATCATCTGTCCCAGATCCTAACCTGCCGTCCTGAGGTGCTGTGCGCGCAGCATCTGTACAGTACAGATCCATCCCAAGAGACAGGCCCTACTACTGCTGCGGACCTTGCAGATCATACAGCTCCCACCCGGCAACAAAAGCTACTACAGGGTTACGTGGGTACATATTAATAGTAATCAGGATCAAATACGCTTGGTAAAAATACTGGAATGTACCAGGTCTATGTGTAAATGATGGGTTCTGATTACTATGGTCCACCGCAGTACAGGTAGATCATTCGTACCTGATTATACTCTGGGGGACCGCTCCGTCTTCGTCTTGTTTAAACGGCCCTTATATCCCCGATCAGAGTGGTACATATAAAACCTATCTATGATACATGCCATGAAACGTCTTAATCTACTGTAGAGGTATGCACTGGGAGTGATCGATCTCATCTGTCCAATGTGTAGGTACCATTTACCGAACTGTAAGGAACGTCTACATTCAATATTAATGCACAACCGATCCTTATATTTTCGGATGTGGGTCTTGCGGGGGGCGTTTTTTCTTGTTTTCCTCCAAAGGTCGAATTTGCTGTATGACCCCCCCCCCCCCCATTCAACAGCGGTGTCGTATGGTGGGAAGGGTGGCCGTTATGGTCGTGGTGGCTAGTCGGATGTACACCCAGACCCGCGCACATATGTATACACGCACGTCCTGTCTTCCCCCTTTCTGCGCATACAAGGACTAGACATGCCCTGTGGTCACTTTCTAGCTGTCGTGTTTATGTCGATCGGTCCTTAGATCGGCCCATCGACCGGTCCGCAGATTGGTCCGTAGCTCGATTTATGGACCGACCCCATCAATCGGTCCATCGATGGGCCTGGGCCCGTTATTGATCCTTTGATCGATCTATAAGGTGGCACTATAGATCCGTCCTCTGATGTGGTCATGAATCAGCCCATCGATTGGTCCATTGGATGGGTCCGTAAATCGATCCGTAGATTGGTGCATAGATCGGTTCTGGTCTGCTTGCAGCCATCCCTCTGTAGGTCGTCCTGGAGATTGCTGAAGGTAAAACTTCCTACAGTACGAGTTAGGCTGGAGAGTGAAAGTGGTGATGAAGAAGAGTGGAAAGGTCGGCTTGTGGCCTCATCATCGTCCGCCCCTCGGAGACGGAGAAAAGTCTGAAGTGAAATCTTGGTGTTCCAAACTTATTTTTTGTTTTCTTCCTTTTTTTTGTTTTCTGTTGTCTCGTCTGTTCTGTCCGATGGTTTTCGTGTTCGCGCTTTCCGTCCCCGTCCCCCCCCCCCCCTGCTCCACACTCATCCTGCCAACGTGCGCCGTGTGGCTTTTTGTTCCGCTGCCACCGCTGCCCTTCGCTGTTGTCGTTGTCTTTGGTGGTGGTGACAGGGAGCTACCTGCTACATGAACAGCCTGCTGCAGACGCTGTTCCACGTGCTGTCCCTGCGGCGCGCGGTTTACGACATGCCCACCGACGAAGAAAACAGGTGCATAAAGCAGTATGTATAGTCCCAAAAATAAAAAGATGAAGACAAAAAACTATGCCAGGTACATACAATAAGAAACATACGGCTCGCTTCTTTATTGGAGGACGCTCAAAAGATTGTTGCATTATTAAGGCGTGGTCAGCTCATGCGGCCGCCCCAATATTAATAATCCTACCAGGCATACAAGCCTATAAATTGCTCAAGGTTGTTCAGATTAACGTACCAGGTAGCTGTTTGCTGTCGGCGGCCCCATACTGTGCTCTGCAAACATACATACATAGAACTACATACTTAGACCACAACCCCTGAGCGTGCTCGGTTGGTGCATCCCTGGCCTCTCAGAGCTCCCACTTCCAAACCGCCTCCTTTCATTACTTGCCGGACCTTTCCAGCAGTTCTTTGTTTTCTCGGCCATTTCTTCCTTTTTTCGTCTTTCGTTTCGTGTGCGTGCGTGTTCTCCGAGCACGGCATCGCGGGAGGACCCGGCACCGTCGCGGGTGTCAGCGGGTGCTGGCGGGTAGAGGGGGGGTTGCAAGGAGCGCGGTCGCCGCTTTCGTGCCTAGGCGTCGCGTGTGCCTCGAGACACGAGGGATGCATGAACGGGCTTTGTCTGGCTTCGATTCATGATTGGTGATAGAGTATGTACGAGTTTATAAAGGTCGTTCGGGAGGGCAAGATACTATTCAAGCGGTGCTTATTTTTGCGACCACGCTGAAGTTGAAAGAGGGAGGTGTGCAGTTTGAACACCAACGTTATCGAGCTGGCGAACGACGGCCACGGTGAGCACCGGTCTTCACGCGGGTCGGGCGACGGGGCTGATTGTGGCAGAGAGTGATATAAGCTTTACCCGGACCGAATCGGTAGCGAGGTGGTCGCGAGAGGGGCGGGCGGCGTACGAGGCTGAGAGAGAAGCTCTTCTGTGCGGTTTTTTTCTTTTCTTCTTTTCGACCGGGTGCAAGGTGCTCCAATCAGGCAGAAAATTATTACACGAGAGGGGACGGGGATTTTTTTCCCTTTCCGAGTTTTCGGTTTCATTTTCATTGTTTTTGCTGCTGTGCCGTGCTGTGCTTTCGCCTTCTTCCTATATACGAGTACAGACATAAGAGTATATCGAAAGAAGAACATAAGTACAGACAGCAGTATCCTACCTGGGGTATGTACGTACGTACGACATCCGCGACGCGAAGCGCATATGTGGCATTCGAGCTGGCGTCGGAGCTGTTTGTTCCTGAAGCATGGCGGCGGGACTCTTGGCATTATCAAGTCGCCGGTTTGCAATTACGATCCTTGAAAACACTAAACTCAATCGTGGACCTCTGTTCGCTTCGCATAATTTGATGTACTTTTTTCCTTCCTGAGCGAGCGTAGCGGGCGGCGTAGGCCGCCCGCGGAGCGAAGCGCCTTGTACATACATACATACATATATACATACACATACTTTAAAGTTACCCTTTTTCTAAAATGACTTGATCATAAGCACCTGCCTCACGCTCAGCGAGTCTCCCACGATTTTTTGTCGCTTCTACGATCTTTGCTTTCTTCGCGTTCTTTGCTTTCTTTGCGTGCTTGCTTGTCGTGCCACACTTTTTTCCCGGAACAATAGAAAAAAAATCTTGGAAAAAGAAAAAGTCGATTTTGTTTTTTCAGCGGCTTGGGAGGCTCTCTTTCGCTTTTTTTCACCGGCTGGTTGAAATTTCTTTCGCACTTTCAGTTATTTTTTCCTTTTTTCTTCTTCCGTTTCGCGTGCGTGTTTGTAGTCGGAGCACTGCGACGCGGGCGAGCCCGGCGCCGTCGCGGGTGTCGGCGGATGCTGGCGGGTAGAGGGGGGGTTGCAAGGAGTTCGGTTGCGGTTTTCGGAAGCATGAATGGGCTCTCTTTTGCCTCCATCTGAAAAATTAGACTGAGTATGTACGAGTCCATAAGGGTCGTTCGGGATTGCAAGATAACATTCAAGCGGTGCTTATTATTGCGACCACGCTGAACTATACACATAGACGAACGCCCGTCTGACCATCGAAATCGTCGAGCTGGCGAACGAGGGTCACGGTGAGCACCGGGCATCACGCGGGGCGGGCAACGGGGATCACTGTTACAGAGAGGGAGGAGAGCTTTACCCGGACCGAATCGGTGCCGAGGTGGTCGAGAGAGGGGCGGGCGGCGTACGAGGCTGAGAGAGAAGCTCTTCTGTTCGATTTTTTTCATTTCTTCTTTTTGGCCGGGTGTAAGATGTTCCAATCAGGCAGAAAATTATTCCACGAGAGGGGACGGGGATTTTTTTTTCTATCCGCGTTTTCGGTTTCATTTTCATTGTTTTTTCTGTGCTGCTGTGCCGTGCTGTGTTTGTTTCGCTTCCTTCGTACTTCGTACGTACGAGTGACAAACATACAGCATATCAAAAGAAGAAAAAAGGTAGTACCCTACCTGGGGTATGTACGTACGTACGACATCCGCGACCCGAAGCGTATGTGGCGTCCGAGCTGGCGTCGGAGCTGTTTTTTCTTGAAGCATGGCGGCGAGACTCTTGGCATTATCAAGTCGCCGGTTTGCAATCACGATCATTAAAAAAACTGTAAATGCAAACGTGGGCCTCTGTTCGCTTCGCATAATAATTTGACGCACTCTTTTCCTTGCTGAGCGAGCGTAGCGTGCGGCGTAGGCCGCCCGCGGAGCGAAGCGCCTTGTACATGCATACCGTACATTATCAACCCATTGTTGGCAGACAGAGAAAGCGAGTGTCAGCCATCTGTCATCCACATGCATGTTTATTTTAACGGCAGGTGACCGCGCATGAAGTTGTTTATGGTATAATCTATACGTAGACCCAACCATGTGCAGACAGAGGGAGAGGACAGGTCCAACCATGGTTTCTTGGACCGATAAGGACATGGTCAACCATTTTCACGTGTCCGACAGATAGCTCATTTCGGGGGGGTTTCCTTTCAGCGGCAGTACAGTAGTGGTGCCGGTTGCCGCCATAGTGTTGGCACGCGCCAGCCAACACCAGCGCTATACGAACGACGACCGACACTACTCCACAATCTACAACGCCAGCAGTACTCTTGGATCAACTTACAAGTAGATCCCAACCTGCCGTCGTGAAGATCATACAGCTCCCAACATGCGCCAGATCATACAGATAATGCAGCTCAGGGATCTATCCATCTACCCTGATTGATCT
The DNA here is from genome assembly GCA_031213475.1 of Nereocystis luetkeana. Classification (NCBI taxonomy): domain Eukaryota; class Phaeophyceae; order Laminariales; family Laminariaceae; genus Nereocystis; species Nereocystis luetkeana. The sequence goes on from JARUPZ010000031.1 coordinate 2,885,627, forward strand.
AGATCATGAAGTGGGAATCGATTATCTGTAGATGATCTAGGTGCCCGATGCGTAAAGCTTTTTTTCTTTTGAAAAAAATAAATTGTTAACAACCGTTTGTAGAGCGGGATAGATTTTGTCCACTACCAGGTATGTTTTGACAGATGGTATGTAACAAGGGTACATACAGTACGTAAAGTGAGTATTTTTTTCTTCGTTCCCACCGCTATTTTATGGGATTTAGGTGTGGAAATGGGTATTTTGGGAATTATGTTTGATGGAACTTTCCTGGTACCCATTTCTTCGAGGTCTGGTTTGGTTTTGGCTTAGGGTCAGGGTTAGGGTTGCTCCGATTGGCTTAGGGTTGGGGTTAGGGTTGCTCTGATTGGCTCAGGGTTAGGGTTAGGATTGCTCTGATTGGATTATGGTAGGGTTACGGTTGCTCTGATTGGCTTAGGGATAGGGTTGATGTTGGTCCGATTGGCTTAGGGTTGTCCCTTTTAGAACCGCAGTCCCGTTTTGGGGACAAACCACTCAAATTTCAAGTGGTTTGTCCCCAAAACGGGACTGCGGTTCTAAAGGGGTTACTATTTCGGGGAACCATAGTACTCAGGACCCATCATGCACACAAAAACCTGTATATTCCGGTTTTCTTACCGTGCAGATTTTTTTGTTCGGATTACGACGTTCCCCCGCACTATTCGTCTGGTACACAGTGTGTGTGTCAACCATTCTTCCTCGAATATCCAGGAAAGTGCTGAGCAACCCTCACTGTGTTCGCATGTGGTTCCAGCATTTTGATGGAAAGAGTATATACCTGGGAAAAACCTTCAGTGCGCTCTTACCCCTCTCCTTTACCCTGGGCCGTTTTTTTTGTTTCCTCGTCTGTGCCTTATCTTCTAGTATCGTGTCTTGTCCACATACATTATGTCTTCTCAGATACCAGGTGTCTTATCTGATACCAGGTACGATCGACCCGTCTTCTATTAATAGTCGTGTGACATATTATCGCATCTCTGCCGATTATGTCTTCTTCCGCCTACCGGTCTGTCCGTAAATATGACGACACTTTGTACATTAAAATTGAGTACAAACGGTCCGTGTATTCTATGGCCAGAGTGGATGTATTGTATTTTACCTTTGACATGTCGTGTCTTGTTATACTTCGAAGTATGTTTTCTTATCTTGATCTCTCGTTCCTTGTTGGCTCGTTCTCGTCTCCTGCAGCGTAACGAGCATGGCCCTGGCGCTCCAGAGAGTGTTCTACCGCCTGCAGACGAGCGACAAGAGCGTCGGCACGAAGGAGCTCACCAAGTCCTTCGGGTGGGACGCCTACGATTCCTTCACACAACAGGCGCGTCCTGCACTCCACCCCACCCCACACTCCGACCCAAACTCCCCTAGCCTATTGTTAATAGTTGGTGTACACATGCTTCGTATTGATGTAATGCAGGCGTTGATATTTGATGGCTGTCATCCGTATGCAACGAGACACGCTTCGTGCGTGTTGACGTACGACAGACATTTTATATTGGTCGCTGTATTTCCATGTGCAAGGATGTACTCGCAACGTGCCGAAGTCCGCCTCGCTGGCGGTTCTTAGCTAGGACGCAGCTCACCCTTCGTGCGACTCGCCCAACACCTCACGTTGCGCTTGGCGCCTCGCGCAAGCAAATGCCTGTCTTGTTGGTGAAAACCCAACGTGCACGTACCGTCCCGGCGTTGTATGGATGCGGGGGTCTGGTTTGTCGTATGACTGCGGCCATGCATGACATGAGCACGCCCTCCCCCCCCCCACCTCCCCTCCCTGCAGGATGTTCAGCTCCACCCCATCCCACGTCTATTACGGGGGACCATAGTAAATAGGATCTACGGTACGCACAAAAACCTATATATTCCCCTATCTTTACTAACAACATTTGCTTCTATTTACTATGGTCCCCCGTGATAGATGTGCATGTAGATATAACATACTTCGTATATGCCGAGTTATTTTTTACTGGTCGTTATGCCATTCGTTGGTTGGTCGAAACGGCTGATGGGCGTTTCGTTATGTTCAGCTTCTCCAAAAAAAGTCATCGGGTTTTACATGCAGTAGGCATCACCCCCAAGCCCGAATGCCTCCCTAGGGGAAAACCTTGCACAAACGCGGACAGATCACGACTACAGACAGATGGATATATAGGTAGATCATCGGTAGGTCCTAACCTGCGGTTCTGAGATGCTGCATCAGCAGGATATTATGTGTACAGCAATGCGAGGTTCAAGCCAGGAAATATGTGGTAGATCATGCAGATTACTATACGCCCCCCACGCGGTAACATGAGCTATAGATGATACAGATCAGGGATCTATTTTTCTCTCTGCCTTGAAATATAGGAATGATCTGTGGATGATCTGCAGATGATCTGTCTCTGCGAGGTGTGGAACCTTGTACCACTATTGTGTCCCGACATATAAGCACCCCCTGTAAGTTAATATTTAATCCAAAAGGCTCTTATATTTTGGGACAAAGTGGCGCTTGGTAGTGATGATAATTTTGACCCCGTCATACGACTACGACCATGCATGAAAATCGAGTACACCCCCCCCCCCTCTCTCTAGGATGTTCAAGAGCTTAATCGCGTCCTCTGTGACCACCTGGAGGACAAGATGAAGGGCACGCCCGTTGAAGGGACCATCCAACGGCTCTTTGAGGGCAGTATTCGCTCTTACATCCAGTGCGTCAACGTCGATTTCACCTCTGCGCGGGTCGAGACCTACTATGACATTCAGGTGATGGCCAGGTGGTCATAGCAACAGTCGTGGTAGTGGTAGTAGTAGAAGTGGAAGTAGTGGTAGTAGGAGTTACTGTAGTATATGCTCGACTTGTGAAAGTGTCAGCCAGTTGACGAGCGCCCCCCCCCCGCCCCCCACCCCCCCCCCCCTGCCGCCGCGGCCACCGCGGCCGCCGCTGCCCAACATTTTGCAATTATTTTTCATGCCACAACTGCCTTCCCCCCCGCCCCTCCACGTCACGGCGCTTCGCGCCTAGTACAAAGACTGTCTGCCCTGGTCCGTGATAACCCGACGCGCTCCGTGCCGGCATTGTAGAGATGCGAAAGTCTGTGATCATACCTGGTAATTCAGCTACCGGCACGACTGTGCATGGCATGAGTAACCCCCCCCCCGCCCGCCCCCTATGTTATATAGGTTGGGTTGGCGTCGGTTGGCAACGACACTGTAAAACATGCCGCTCACTACGTGAGTTAGACAACCAGGGTACCTTTTTTTTTGTTTTTTTTTTGGCGGTCACCCACAGCTGGTTGTCGAGTTAGATCACTTGTGCGAGGTAAATAACCTTTCATCCGCACAAGTGGGAAAGGTCGTATCACGTAGTGTTCAAGGTAAGGCACCCAAGAGGCAGTTACATAGTACTCCCATTGCTGTCTCTGGAAATGCCTACACCGGGAATTAAATCAACTCATTGAAGCTGTCGTCTGTATGCAAGTCCGCCTCACAAGCGGTTCTTAGTAGGATGCAGCTCACCCTTCATGCGACTCGCCAGACACCTCACGGCGCTTCGCGCTTGGTGCAAGCAATGTCTGCCTGGTCGGTGAAAATCCGACATGCTCCGTCCCGGCATTGTAGGGATGCGAGGGTCTATGGTCATACGACTACGACCATGCATGAGATCGAGTACATCTCTCCTATCGAGTACACCCCTTCCCCACCCCCGTTCGCCGCGCTGGTATTTTTGTATTGTTCTGGCAGCTTGACGTGAAGGGGTGCAAGGACATCGACGAATCCTTCGCGAAGTACGTTGAGGAAGAACTGCTCGACGGCGACAACAAGTGAGAGAAATACGTCGGACAAAGGGGGGGGAGATAGGGGATGGGATGTCGGGAATGGGACGGGGGGAGGTGGGGAAGGAGGGGGGGGGGGGGTGTACTCGATAGGAGAGATGTACTCGATCTTATGCATAGCCGTAGTCGTATGACCATAAGAAGGGGGGGAGGGGGGGGGTACACTCATGTCATGCATGGCCGTAAGCGTGTGACCATAGACCCGGGGGGGGGGGGGGGGCGATAGGACAAGGAGAGATGGCTGAGGGGGGGGGGGGGCGATCAACCGGTGATCTTATGACGGTATCAGCAATCAATCAGCCGGCAACCAACCCATCGATTCATTCAACCGACGGACCAATCGATCAGCCATTCAACCGACGAACAAATTCATCAGTCAATAAATTCGCCGATAGATCAACCAAAAATCTACCAACCATTGTTGTACTTTAACCAATCAACTACTTTGTTCATCTACAGTTACTGCTGTGCGACGATGACTGTGACGGCGGCGCCTAAAAGGCTGTTTTGACGCGGGTGACGAGCGCGGCCGGCAGAGGACACGACGGAAATCACCCAAAACATCCAATCAACCAAACCCGTTCAGCTAATCATCCTTTTTTTGTTCTCTCCTGCTGTACGGCAGCACGCGAATAAAAATACCAAACAATGGGAAAAAACACACACACACCAACTAATCCACCCCAGCTTAGAACAACCTACCAGGTACCAAACAAAACACCGTTCCTTTCAAACCGATCAACCTAATTGTGTTGACCGAGCAAGCCCCATGCTGCAGGCAGCCAAAGCGGCCGTTTTGTTTCAACCAAACCCATGAAAACCAATGAAGCGTTTGACGCAGCACGGCTACGGTGGGGTGGGAGGTGGTGCATCTGCGTATTTTTCACTGTGCATAGGCTGTTCACGCTTGAGGACCCAACCTACCTCGGTACCTCCACCAAAAACGCTGGTTTCCTGACGAAAACAAGAATGCACGCTTCTTGAGATACAACCCTTTTAGAATGAACAAAACTGCAGTCCCGTTCTGGGGGTAAACCACTCAAGTTCTCTCGAGTGTTTAATCCTAAAAACGGGACTGCTGCTGTCCTGAAAGATAGAAACCCCCATGGCGCACTGTAGGTATGTACCGAACAATGTTGTAACAAATGAACTGTCTTGGGAGTTTTTTTCTTCCCCGCTTAAGAAACCCCCTACTGCAGCAGTCAGAAATAGTTTCCCCCCAGAGTGGTACATACCCACCCCTGCGTATCGCAAAGACGAGTCATTTTTTTTGTTTTCCCAACCAAACCAGTTCAACCAATTGACCATTTTTGCTCTCGGTCAACCCGGTGGTATATCTGTACACACCATCTATCTAATCCACTCCTGTAGCATGGTCTATACGACGACGATTTAGCTATTACGGGGGACCACAGTAAATAGGACCAACTATCGTTAGTAAAAATAGCGAAATATATACCAGGTAGGTTTTTGTGTAGACCATAGGTCGTATCAACTATGGCCCCCCGTAATATCAAGAAAATATACCAAATCAACCACTTTTGTTGTCCACAATAGTTCAACCAATTGTCAACCATCTTGGTCTCCTTCAACCATCTCCACCGCCGCGGTAGCCAAACCAGTTCAACCAATCAACCTTTTCTCGAACGTTTCCTCGCCATTTCGCCCGATTTTTCCACCGGTGTGCTCTTATTCAACCTAAATATATATATGTACGTATACGTACGTAGACACCAACCAATAATTTCTCTCTTCCATCGCTGTATGACACAATTTTTCGATCTCACGGTGGCTTAATTTTTTTTTTCTTCTTTTTCTTTTTTTCCCCCCCTTTTTTTGTTGCTGCTGAAAAAAGGTACGACGCGGGCGACGAGCACGGTCGGCAGGACGCGAAGAAGGGGGTAAGGTTCCTTCGGTTTCCCCCCGTCCTTAACATCCACCTGAAGCGCTTCGAGTACGACATGGCCACGGGGGCGATGGTCAAGGTCAACGACCGCTTTTCCTTCCCGAGGGAAATGAACATCGACCAGTATCTTGGGGAGGTGAGCTCGAGGGCCGCCGGTGGTGGTAATGGTGGTTGGTAGTGGCGGCGGCGGGGTAGGCGGTGGCGAGGGCTTCGATGGTGGTGGTGGTAAGGGCGGGGGGCGGGGGGCGGGGAGGGGTGCTGCGGGGTAGGCGGGATGGAGAGGGCGGGTGGGAGAAGGGTAGTGGTGGTTGTGGTGGTAGAGAGGGGGTGTACTCGATAGGAGAGATGTACTTGATCTCATGCATGGCCGTGGTCGTATGGGGCGGTGGGGGGTGGTGGGGGAGGGTTAGGTGCGTTGGTGGTGGTGGCGGGAGCTTTGCTTCGTGTTTGTTTAATGATTTTCTACGTCTCGTGATTTTTATTTGTTCGTTGTCTTCTCGGCAACTGACTCGCTGCCTACCTTCGGTTTTCAACCCGGCCTTGGCGGCCCTTGTTTTCTTCCTTCCTTTCCCTCCCTCCCTCCCTCCCATCTCGCGGAGCAGGAGGCCGAGCGAGACCCAGACCAGCCTAACCGTTACATTCTGCACTCCGTTCTCGTGCACTCGGGCGACGTCCACGGCGGCCACTACTTCGCCTACATCCGACCTGATGGGGGGGTCAAGGGAGGGCAGTGGTGCAAGTTCAACGACGATGTGGTCACTCAGGTCAGGCCCACGGCGAGAGGTTACCGTTAGTCGTTTGTGATGGTTTGGTGGTGGGGTGCGGGGTTTGGTATTGTCGATAGCGAGTCTATTACGGGTGACCATAGTTAATACGACCAAATATTGTTAGTAAAAATGGTTACATAAATAGGTTTTTATGTGTACCATAGGTCCTATTAACTGTGGTCCTCCGAAATAGGAAGGGAAGGGGAGGGGGGCTTTTGTCATTTAGCATTCACGGTGGTGGTTGGGTGATGGTTGATTCGGTTGATGAAAACAAAGGATGGACGAATGCATTCGAATCCGATCGACTTCTGACCCCCGTTTCGCCTCACAAGCGGTTCTTAGTAGGATGCAGCTCACCGTTCGTGCGACTCGCCGAACAACTCACGTTTCGCTTCGCGCTTGGCGCAAGCAATGTCTGCCTACTCGGTGAAAACGCGACGCCCTACGTCCCGGCGTTGTAGGGATGCGAGGGTCTTTGGTCCCGCGACTACGGCCATGCATGACCCCCCTCGCTTCCCCACGGCCTTCCTTCTGCCCGCTGGTGTTGATTGATGGACCATTTTCACGCTTTTGCCGTTCGCTAGGGATAGGAATGGTTATTGATACATTCGTTGGGTTGGTTACTTAGTGGTGACGATGTGGTTAATTCGATACAATAGGCTAACGGCTATGAGGGGGGGGTGGGTGTACTCGATAGGAGAGATGTACTCGATCTCATGCATGGCCGTAGTCGTATGACCATAGACCCTCGCATCCCTACAATGCCGGGACGGAGCATGTCGGATTTTCACCGACCAGGCAGACATTGCTTGCACCAAGCGCGAAGCGCCGTGAGGTGTCTGGCGAGTCGCATGAAGGGTAAGCTGCATCCTACTAAGAACCACCTTTGAGGCGGACTTGCATATGGACGACAGCTTCAATGAGTTGATTTAATTTCCGGTGTAGGCTTTACCAGAGGCTATGAGGGGGTCGATGTTCAAGTTGGACATTGTTGCTGGACAGAAAGTATGTTGTTATGGTCTTGCTTACAACTCGGTACAAGGTGTCGTATGGTTTGTTGAATGTTCGATTGGTCAATACAAGTGATCGTGTTTGTGACACCTATATGGTTCATTGCTTCGGGTGATGCTGATGATGGTGATTGTGATGATGACGATGATGATGTCACGATGATGATCATTATTACGATGATCACGATGATGATGATAACGACATATTGTTGAATTATTATGATGGGAAATGACTATTACAGGTGGACGAATCGGAGGCGATCGAGGGGAGCTACGGCGCCGGCCCCGACGTTCTGGAGGAGAAGTTCAGAGATCCCCAGACCTTCTTCCCGAGGCACGCAAACGCCTCGGCGCATAGCTCAGGGGGCAGGGGATGGGGGACGGGGGGAGATAATACATCGGCCTACATGCTGGTGTACGTCAGGGAATCCGACTTGCCCAAGACCATGCTGGACCTTCGCGCGGCGGAGGATAATGTGCGAATACGTTTTATGTACCGTCAGGCCTTTCGTTTTTTGGCCTGTCATGTAAATACTGGATGATTTTCCACGGCTGGTCGACATTTTTTTTTTTTTGTTTCAGCTGTACAAAACGTCGTGGGATGTTGACCTTAGGTCAGTCACCCCGCGTCCGGAAGGGGAGACTTGCATTTAGTTACGTTTTCGTTTTTTTTTTAATGTGTGCGGACTTCCACTCTGGGGTTGAATGTAAGGGCCGCTTGGTCTTAGTATCAATGTATAGACTGACCTTATGTTTCCGCCCTGGGTGGTACCAAGTGCCTAGTCTTGGTGGTTTCAACTCTACGGCAGTGTTACGTTCAACCCGAACGGTTCTCTTGGTTCCTGTATTCGTTCAATACATGGGCGATACCGCAACGGCGTACATACCCAAAAGTGTGTACTTCATTCAGCGGAATATGTTCCGATTTGTTTGGTGCTGACCGCTAAAATCGATCGGCTGTCTCACGTTCAAACTCAACGGCTCTCTTCCGCTCGACCCAACGGCTCTCTCGTTTTTTGATTGGATACACAGGGAATACCGCAACGGCTCCGCGATCGGTTCCAAAAGGAGGAGGACGACCACCAGCGGCGGCTGATCGAGAAGAACGAAGCCCACCTCTACTTCACTCTCAGGGTGAGGGAAGGTTACTGCTTGAGGGCGAAGAAGCCTCATTGCAGTTCTACTGTAGACCTCGCGGCAGGGATAACAAGGCAACCCGCCGCATTCTGTCCGTAGTTTTATTATTACGGGGGACCATATAAAAATAGGACCTACGGTACACACATATACCTACATATTTCGCTATTTTCATTTTGGTCCTGTTTACTATGGTCCCCCGTGATAATAGAGTTCGAGGGTTAACCGTTGTATCGGGCCAACCCCAATATAAACTCCGTTTTGATTGGTCCGACACCTGTACCCTGATATCACCCGTACCCAATCCCATCTGGCACCCTTCCCTGCTCCCACTTAACCCTTTTAGTAACACTGTAGTCCCGTTTTGGGGACAAACCAGTCAAATTCTGAGTAGTTCCTCCCCACAACGGGACTGGGACTGTAGTACTAACACGCTTCAAGTGGTGCAGAAATGTAAAACAGCCCCTCGCAGGAGCCGCCGGAGGCCCACGAGCATGACATGACATGGCGCGAAGCGCGAACCGTAGTCAACCGGGTTGCGGTACGTATCAGGCCTGCCTTTTTAACGTTGCGGTTATTACGGGGGAACATAGTAAATAGAAACAAATATGGTTGACAAAAATTAGCGAATATATAGGTGTTTGTGTGTACCGTAGGTCCTATCAACTATGGTACCCCGTGATAGCGCTGCCCTGGCTTGAGGGTCTCGTGCCTTTCACTCTTGTAGGGCGAACCTGCTGTCAGCCCCGTTTTGGGGGGACGAACCACTCTAATTCCAAGTACTTTATCCCCAGAACGGGACTGCAGTCAGCCCCGAAAGGGTTGATAGGTTTTTCTTGACCCGACGAGCGGGTTAGGGTCACGACCGGCGAAGGGCTCTGTTATTTCCTTGTTTCCCTACCCCCCCCTCTATGGTATGTTTTTTTTTGTTTATCATCACTTTTACTTTCCAGCTGAACTCGTACCTGGTATTACGGAGGGCCATAGTAAATAGGACCTACGATACAAACAAAAACCATTTACCCATTTTTACTAACAGTATTTGGTCGTGTTTACTATGGTCCCCCGTAATAGGAGGTTTTACCCTCAGCGGTCTTCGATATGCAACTACGGCCATGCATGATGTCGAGTGCACACCCCCCGCCCATCCCGTCATACGACTACGGCCATGCATGAAATCGAGTACATCTCTCCTATCGAGTATCGAGTACACCCCACCCCCCCCCCCTCATATATACGACTACGACCATGCATGATGTCGAGTACACCCCCGCCGCCCATCCGGTCTTACGACAACGGCCACGCATGACATCAAGTACCCCCGACGCCCATCCCGTACGTGAATCGCATCCTGTCCCCCAACCCCTGGTGTGACGACGCCCGACAGTTGGCGAGAGATTGCGACCTGGAAGGGCTGAGGGTGTTCCTAACGGAGGAGTTCGTGAAGTGGGACAACACGCTCACCGTGAAGGTTAAGAAGAGGGCGCCCGCGCAGGAGCTGGTGAGAAAAAGGGAACTACAGCAAATGTCTTCCGTGTTTTCTGGTAGATTACTGTACGCGATGTATAGTACGTACTGTTGTAGTACCGTGGGGGTGGGCAAGAAAAAATGTGGTGAAGACTACACTACTATCAATACATGCACGCGGTACCATGGGTTCACTAATATACCGTTACTATACACCACTACTACAACTACGCAGAGGTAGTCCTACGTACGAGTACCACCAATGCAAATGTGGGGCGGACGGTCGCATTTTTCGGGCAGATTTTTAGTTTATTTTTTGCTTCGCTCTTCTTTTTTTTTGGTGTGGTTCGCGGTGTGGTTCGCGGGCGGTACCCCTCGGGTCTGCCTACCTACACACACACGGGAACGGAGTGACTAGACCTTGGGTGTTGACCTTGAACAAAAACTTGTGTGCAAATGAGGCGGTACTACCTACCGGTACCAACTTTTTTACGGGGGGCATAGTGAATAGGACCAAATATTGTTATTACGGGGGACCATAGTTAATACCTGGTAGGACCTATGGTGTACATAAAAACCTATATATTTAACCATTTTTACGAACAATATTTGGTCCTGTTAACTATGGCCCCCCGTAATAGTAAAACTATTTATATGTGGTAGGTTTTATTGTGTGCCGTAGGTCCTATTTAATGTGGTCCCCCGTAATAGGGGGCCCGGTATCCACAAGTAACCGTGTTAATTAGCCACTACTCTGTCGCTATTAATAGATGTAGTCACCGTTCGTATAAGGATCGCCAATAAAAACGGTTATTATATTTCGGGGAAACCTTTTGGGTACCAAACCAATCCCCTCTAGGACTGCAGCCCCGTTTTGGAGACAAAACTACTCAGAATTTGACTGGTTTGTCCCCAAAACGGGACTCTGCAGTTTTGAGCTTGACCCTTTTAGAACCGCAGTCCCGTTTTGGGGACAAACCAGTCAAATTTCAAGTTGTTTGCCCCCAAAACGGGACTGCGGTTCTAAAGGGGTTGAGCTTTATTTTTACCAATCCGCCGGAGGATGAAAAAGAGAAGAAAAAAAAAAACTTTGTTTTGCCCTAAAAGGGTTTATTAACAGGTGAACCGCACGTAGATTTTTTTGCCCTAAAAGGGCTTATTAACAGGTGAACCGCACGTAGAGAGCGTTGACTGCACAGAGGGGTGCGATCGCTTTCTCGGCGCTCTTTTTTTTTTTCGACAGCGGTAAAGAAAAGTTACTTGTCAAAAGTCGAACTTTTTTTTTTCTGTTTTCGGGAAGGAAGGCCGTCTCTCGACCAGACCTTTCCGTTCGAAAACATCATGTGTCGGTATTTTTGGCACCCTTTTTTTTCGTCCCGGTTTGTAAAGAAAAACGAGCGCTAAGAAACGGTCGCACCCTCCCGTTCGCGTGTGCGAACCGGACGCTCTTTAGGGTGGTGTGTGTAAAATGATTTGAGACCTGGCCGCTGTTGGTGTAGGGCATGTGTCCGGATTGCAATTATGGTATGCATCACACGCAGCTTTGCAAATACGTGTGCTCCTGCATCGAGGGAAAAAATATACCAGGCATGTTTTTATCACAGCTGATGATGAGGTGTATGTGTCTTGCTGTCGTTGTTGTTGGTGTTGTTGTTGTTGCTGCTGTAGTATTAATAGTTGTTATTTTTTTATTTTTTTATCAAATATTCAATGTTGTCGAAGGACCTGCTGCTGCGTGACGCTTCCGTGTGTACTCCTGCTGCTGCATGCTCAAACGTAGGCGCATGATAATTGATGGCATCGCACTCAATCGTCGCTTTTTTTGCTCCCTATGGATGGGGCCCCAAGCCCCCAAATGCCCACCAAAGTTGACAACAAAGTGAACGACGCCCCCAAAGGCCCACCAATTTTGACAACAAAGTGAACGAAAACCGTCGGAGCGACCGACCGGTCTACCTACAACAACCAAAAAAATCGAGTTCATGGGTTCAGGGGTAGTAGGCCCTTTTGTCTTTCAAGGAGGCCACCAGGTGTGTTTTTATTTTATTGTAGACAGACACGTATTCAGGCAACTGGAAGCCTGAATGTGCCCGAAACGTGCCTATGTAAGACAAGGACGTGCCCGGTACCTTACCCTGTACTATTTTCAAGTTGTTTTGTTCCACGGGGGCAGAATGACTGAAAAAATGCGTGTTTACACATATATTCCTTTACAACATAGGCGCGCAAACAGAACTGGTTCAGGCACACCCGTTTCAAGAAAGATGGTTGAAGCATTTTTTCAGACCTACATGGCAGATATATTCACAGACGCTCAAATTTGAATCCAAGTATTTTCAGTTTTTTTCCCTCATCGCATACAGTAGTATTGGTATAATATTAGTAGTAGTTCAAGAACAAAAGTTACGTACAAAGTTCAGGCGATTTTTCAGGCAGCCTGTAGGACATGGGCCTATTATTACGGTGGACCAGAGTAATCAGGACCCATTTTAAACTCAAAAACCTATACCAGGGTATATTCCACTATTTTTATCAAGCGTATTTGGTCCTGATTACTATGCCAATGGGACAGCGAAGTTTCAATAAAAAGTTTGAATATCAAAGATACCCGCCAAAAAAATCAGAACACGCTTCCTATGGGCCACGTAAAAAAAAAAGTTCCTAACTTTTGGAAAAGCCCGAAAAAAGCAAATATGGGGCCGATGTTGGGCCAACATCGGCTTGAGAAAAACTCAGGCCGATCTTTGGTTCGAAGCGGCGAGATTCCGAGTCCTCGACAGAAATCGATCAACAAAACCAGCGATTGCGTCATGAACTCTGAACGGAGTGCGCTCGTTAGGGGCTCCGACCCACCCTCGGGTCAATGTCTTCACACCATGGCCGGTGTCATGTGGCGGGAGCTGACCAGGCGTATGATACAAAAATATTCGGCCGCTGGTTTGCACAAAACAGAAGACAAAACTTCTCCATCCGTCTCGAATGGCAAAAAATAGACTTTTTTTCAGGTTTGGGAGGATACCGTAGGACGCTGCCCGCAAGCTCTCGCCCCCTAGACCATGGATCCACCTAGTATCTTCGAGGCCGTCATCTATATTCGTTGGCCTTGCCAGATACCGAGCGGGTTGGCCGTGGGCTGAGTCTATGTCGAGATCGAGCGTCGATCGTCGCACGAGCTGGTTTCGATCACCGTGTTGACAATTTGCAAGCAGAAAAAACAAATTGCGCCGCCGGCAGCCGTTGGGGGGAAAAAATAATAAATCAAGCATTTTTCTCTTTTTGACCCACAGCGGCGGTACGAGAAAATTTTCAGCTGTTTATTCAAAGCAATACCTGGTAATTTTGAAAAAAAACTTTTTAACTTTGCGTTTCCATTGGCATAGGTCTTACTATTAATATTATTTTTTTAATATGTTCCCCGTAATAATGGTTCGCCAAAAAACAAAAAACAAAACACGTTTTGACCGTACCTGGCACGCACGAGTCCGTGGATGCGGGGTGCGTGCCTCGTGCCTGGTGAGCTGGTGAGGACTTGAACATTCCGATATCTTGGTCGTTTCACACGGAGGATGCAAATGGTACAGCAGTAGTTCAAAACTTTCGTAGTTGCGCAGTTTCCGTCGACCGAGAAAAAACTGCCATGTTTTCGTACTTTCTCTCGCTTTTTCGTTTTTTCACTCGTCGAGACGGGACCGTAATTTCGTACGTAGTGTTCTTGTAATTTTTTATCGCTCGAAGAAGTAATCTGAAATTCTGAAAATTGTTGTTGACAGGAGTGACGACCTGTCCTGTGTTATTTTTTGTTGTGCTGCTTTTTCTTCATCCCGTTAGGAATATTCCGATAGTTTCGCTTCAGGTGTTGAAGTTTATCAGCTAGCTCGGTGAAGGCAGGACCAGCAGACAGCAAGCAATACCTACTGCTGCTGCTGTATTTATTTTTGTTTTCTGCTTTTCCGTATCTTGAATGCTCGTGCGTATTCATACCACACCACCTACCGTAGCGGGAACGGGGGAGAAGAGCCTGCTATGTGACCCCGGATCTGAGTTACGAGTAGGAAGGAGAGAGAGAAGAAGATGTGCGAAGATAATGAATGGGATGAGAAAAAAAAAATCAGTCGCTCGTAGCTCGTACCAGGTATCTACTATTAATATTAATATTTCAAGCACTGCTGTAGTATTAATATACTGCTGTATCTCCCCCTGTTGATGGACTGCTGCTGTACTTTTTTTGGTTTTTGCTTTCTTCGGGTCGCCGCCCCCCGCGTCTACGGTCGGTCATACATACGACTACGGCCATGCATGATAGCGACGAGTGGGTGTGTACGAGCACTGCAGCAGTCCGTTGCGGAGACAGATTAGTTGGAATTTGAGTGGTTTGTCCCCCAAACGGGGACTCTGCAGTTTTTGCCCTACCAGGTATATAACAGGGTCACAACCCTCGTAGGACCGCAGTCCCGTTTGGGGGGATAAACTATTTATAAATTGACTGGTTTGTCCCCAAAAACGGGACTGCGGTTCGAAGAGGGTTGAATAATAAAAAGTGCTGCCCGCAGCGGTCTACTTCGCTTCCATATTTTTTTTCTTGAGGTTGCTCCAACTTTGTTTGGTTGGTTCAGCTCGTTCATAGTTGTGGTCGTCCGAGAGTCGAGAGTGCTCGAAATGTTTTCGTTCATTCATTCCGATATATTGTTCACTTCAACAAGCAGCAGTACTGAAGAAAGTCGGAGCCGTTCGTGCGTTTCTTCACTTTTTTCAAAAATACCTGGTATTTATTTTAGGGCAAAAGAAACTCATTCGAACCCGGTCGCCCCGGTGGTTCAAGTGGTTAACCTCGAATTCTACTTGTTTGAGTCCTGGGTTCGAGCCCCAGGTGGGTCGGACTTTGACTTTATTTGCAAAAATAAAAAAGGATTCAATTGTTGAGAGCGCATTGCAGCGTGGGTAGGCACAATTCGATGCGAGTCGACGAGGGAAGAAAAGGCTGAAATCTTCTCGCGATAAAAATGAAGGCACGTACCGTAGCGGGAAGGGGGGAGAAGAGCCTGCTATGTGACCCCGGATCTGAGTTACGAGTTGGAAGGAGAGAGAGAAGATGTGCGAAGATAATGAATGGGATGAGAAAACAATAAAATAATAAATACATATCTACGTAGCGATCATTAATAGCCAGTCTGGCTGAAAAAGTCCAAACTTTCCAGCATTTCCCCAGCAGCCAGGTGCAGATTCCTTGGCCTGTACCAGGTATGTATTATAATTATATAGTACGTTGGAGCAAGATTTGGCTATTAATATTATAAAACGCCAGTCGATCTCCAATCCAAAGGCGCATCTTTTTAGGGGATTCGTCTTTTTCCAAAAATGTTATCAATCTTAATATCAATAGTTGCCTTTGTATCATGATGACTACAGCAGTGTGTTATCAATAGTTGCCTTCATACTTCGTATGATGATTGAAGTGGAAAGTTACAAATTACACAGGAAATCTGGGGTTTGTGGGGAGGTATTGAATCGTTGGCATGCTTTAACTGAGGGGGTGGGCAAGAGGGCCGTAGAGTTGATGACGGGTGCAGTTGTTGGTTGAACTGGGAAGACAGATGCCGGGAAGGGGGGTCTTTCGCTTATGAACGAGTGGCACGATACTCGATAGTCACGCGACAATTCCAGCGGTGGATTTGAAACGCCCCGGGGGTTCCGACTAACTCTTTTATGACCGCAGCCCCGCTAGAGGGACAAATGACTCGGAATATGACTGGTTTGCCCCCAAAACGGGACAGCGGCTCTAAAGGGGTTAAGGGGGGAAATATATACTGGTGTACCAGGTACCAGGTACATGTTTTTCAATACACTACTTCAATAATTCATGAAGCTACGTACGTACATACGAGGGCATTGGGCTTGATGCATCAGATACGCAGGTGCCCTAAGCGTTTGATTTTTGAAACAGGTGGCAAGAAACGATTTCGTCTCGTTGACCGGAATCAAGGGGAAATTATCCGTTATGATCCCTCGCTCTTTTGTTTTTGTTTCCACGCACCGATTTTTTCCTATTACGGGGGACCATAGTTAACAGGACCTATGGTATACATAAAAACCTATATGTTTAACCATTTTTACTAACAATATTTGGTCCTGTTAACTATGGCCCCCCGTAATATCTCTCCTCATTACCTGACTAATGGTAACCCTCGTCTCCTTTTTTCTCGCACATATTTTTTTTATCACAGGTCTTTTCGGCGGATCGTTTTTTTTTTTTTTTTCGTTTCTATGTACCAGGTATGAATTTGTACGAATGAACACCGATACTTTACGCTTTTTTTCATGAATAATATACTTCGTTCGTTTCGTTTTGTTCGTTCGTCGTAAACTCGTACGACCAATTATTTTCATTTTTTTTTTTTTTTTTCACAGGCGAGGGTGGCGGCGAAGGCTCTAGGCATTCGCCCTGACCGGTGTCGACTCTGGGTATGCTGCCCGAGAGAGAACAAGACCCACAGACCGGAGTCGGCCTTCCAGGGACCGTTCGAAGTCGGGGAAACGGTGGAGCAGGTGGGAAGGAGGCGGTAGGGTGGCACGGGGGGGGGGGGGGGGGGGGGGGGGGGGAGGGTACTCATTTGATGCTTGCCTTAGTTATTTGACCGTTGACCGGGGGGGGGGGGGGGTGCTCGTTTGTTGCTTGCCTGCCTTTAGTAATTTGGCCATTTGACCACGCATCCCTTTCGAGACGGGGCACCGTTCCTACTCCTAGTAGAGACACCTCCGATAGTTGGGGAGTTCCTTACGTCATTTCACCATTGACGATGCATCTCTTTCGAGACGGAGAGCACTGGGGGGAAGTGGAGAGGTTTGAAGTTTTGTGGGGGAGTTGGTGGTGATGATGTTACCGGGGGGGGGTGTGGAGGGGAATGCTGTTAGTGGCAGTGATGGTGGTTG
This sequence comes from Nereocystis luetkeana, assembly GCA_031213475.1. Taxonomy (NCBI): domain Eukaryota; class Phaeophyceae; order Laminariales; family Laminariaceae; genus Nereocystis; species Nereocystis luetkeana. The sequence goes on from JARUPZ010000031.1 coordinate 2,902,665, forward strand.
CGTGGTGGGGTTGGTTTTGTTGCGGTCGCTGATGTTGGTGTTGGTGTTGGTATTGTTGTGCTTGCTGGTGTTTGTTGTTGTTACTATTATTTGCCGAAGTCCCTCCACGCCATGTGTCAAGCGCTTGTCTCTGAGCTTTTGATCGATTTCTTCCTTCTTTTTGGGGACACGACAAAGCAACTCCCTGGTATTCTGGAACTGACTACCGCTCAATGAACAAACCAACAGCAGGTGTTCGGTGAAGCGGGCCCGCCGAGGATCATCAACGGGCAGGAGACGTACAGCGTATTCGTGGACGAGGTGTGTCCCCCCGTGATCTTTGAGTGTTTCGTTCTTGTCGTTCTTACCGTCTGTTGTGTCTGTTATGTCTGTTGTGTTTGTTGTTGTTGCTGTAGTTGGTGTTGGGTGTACGCCCCAAGTCTCCCGCGAGTTCCTCCGGAATCCCACTGGTCTCTGCTCTCCAGTCCCCGCCTTTTTCAAACCCTACGAGTTCTTGCGCGTGGTTTCCTCACTCATTCTTTTTTTTTTTCGCTGGCATCCCCGAACCCCCCCCTCCTCCCCCCCCCAGCACCGATCGCCCAATTACCGATCACCAATCAACTTGACGTATTCCTACACCTGCTGTAAGGTAGAGGTACATGGTTTTTTTTTTCTTTGAGGTGCCCGGCTTTTGAGGAACTATGTATATATACGAGTATATATATATATATATAACCCACGCAACAACTTCTAGTGGAAGTAACTGAAAACAGCGCAAGTCGGTGAAAAATTCCGGCGTCCTTAGGGCCGGTCTTAACGAGGAAAAAAAAACGAAACAAAAAACGAAATAAACGAACATACTTTCGTTTTTCGTAAAAAAAAACAGCTCATTGAGTTCTCTCGAGTAAAAAACAACGAAGAGACCAACGAAAGGAAAAGAAGCCGAGTCGAGTAAGGACTCGGTGCAATTTTTCAGAATGACTCAACGGCCACAGCACGTGATTCCCGACGATAGCGCTCGACAGCGGCCGTGGATATAGACACAACTCGCGCGCGCGAGGCACTCTCCACAGCAGGCGGTTCTCGTGGTCCAACCCGCTCCCTCCGGGGTGCTCTAGAACTTGTGTATCGGTCATCGCTGTTCGATGGCAGACGTTTGAATCTTGAGTGGAACTCACGTCGAAAAATATACCGCCACAGCCACTTACTTCCTGATTCCCCGGTTTCTTGCGAGGGCACCCCCTTGGTGATTCCCTACCCATATATGCTCGCGCCGTCAGCAGACAAGCCGCGTGGCAGCCACATGCACTACCTCGGCCATCGTGCGCTTGCCAACCGGTCGTAGAAAATTCATCGGAACGCCTTCCCAACGCTTCGAGCTCCTCCTACAGTGTGTTTCTCTTCGACCCTGGGTAACCCATAGTTCGTTTATCTGGCACCCATTTCGTTTTTCTTTCAGTCCTCTAGGACTTGAAAAAAGCGAAATGTGAAAACGGAGGTATCGAGACCTCTACTTCTAATTTATCAATTCGACCAATGGAGCTCACGTGCTCTTTAGTTCTGCTCTTCGTTTTTTTTTTCCTCGTCAGGACAGGCCCTTAGTGTTGAAAAAAAAAATAATGTCGCAGAAAAAAAAAACTGTCATCTCGACGATTTCGGGGTAAGGACCCCCCCCCCCCCCCCCTCCCCGTCAGCGACATAACATTTTCGCCATTTATTTTACCCCGAACGTACCGCGGGTGAGGAGACGACGCCCCCTTTGAGGCGAGTTTCAGCGCCGATTTTTTTCCGAAATCATGTCTTATGGAGTGGAAGCACAGAAGGAAAAATGGCGGGGTTGGAAATACATATTAGATCATGTACAGGTCATCCACAGTTCATTCCCAGTTGATGATCTAGATCTTTCAGGGCACGTAGATACTGTAGATAGATCCCTGATCTGTATGATCTGTATGATCTAGCTCATGTTGCCGGTTGGGACGCGTATATTTTCTGGGTGATCTGCGTAGCACGTTTTTCCTGGGTCGGATCTGTGCTGTACTACGTATCTGGTATGGAGACCCTGCACAAGCTGTCACAATAGGCAGGTGGGGAACTAGATGATCTACCTGTAGGCAGACATATCAGATAGATCATCATAGGTCTGCGCCTGGTCTGGGTTTCAATATCTCCCGGCGATAGATCTGTTCGTGAAATTGACTTCGTCGCTCGGAGTTGCACACTCTACACCCCCCCCCCCCCCTGTGTGCGAGAAAACCGGCTCTGAAATTCCATTCGCCCCCGAGGGGAGGTGACTTGACAATATGACCCGCGTTTATACGCCACACCAATACAATACCTCGTGTCATCTTATGAGTTTTTTTTTTCTTTCCTTTTTTCATGCAAACTCTTTTTTTTTTGTCGCTCGCACCCCCCCCTTCCCCGCCACCAATCGCTAACAATCACGAACCCGACCAATCATTCTGGCAATACTTTTTTTGTTATTGCAGGTGGGGAAATACGAATCGGTGGGTATTGCCCCTCCGTCTTTGAACGGGGCCACTGTCGCCGATAAAACTTCGGACGACGTCAAGGTGGAGGCGGGGGGCGGGGATGGGGGGGGTAGCGGGGGGGGGGGTGCAGGCGAGCGTTAGGCAAGAGTCCGATGCGAAGAGGTCACGCGTGGACGCGGGTGATGTTGGTGGTGGCCTGAACACAGGTGCTGGTGTTGGTGTCAAGGAGGAGGCGGGGGAGGGGGGGGGGGGGGGTGATGCGGTGGAAGAAGCGGCCGCGGCGGCGACCGACGAGGAGGGAAGAGGAGAGGGGGGGGAGAAGATGGACGAAGCAGACGAGGATGATCTGGTCAGTCGAGCCGTCCGAGTCTGCGGAATCTATCGGCCCATCAGATAAATCGATCAATCAATCAACCGATAGATCAATCAACCAATCAATCAATCAACCGATCAACCGATCGATCAATCCATCAGTATGTATATCAGTCTACCTGATGTCGTTAGTGTCTAAGGTAACGCTGTTGTAAGTACTGCTGTGTTTTTCCCGGGCCTACGAGAAGCCGTAAACGCTGTCTTTCCTCCCACGTCTTTTTCGTCGGGAGCGCAAAAGCCGAGCGTTTCGTGACAAGGGGTCAAAACACGTATACGGTAGTTTTTACCGGTGTATGTGTTGGCGTATGTTCGTGCAAAACTCTGGGCAAAAATATAAGCACCGCGCGGTATGCGTGTTAATTTCTAAACGGTCCTTATATTTCCGTCCATAGTGGGTTATGTTTTATGGCCGTGAAAAGAAAGCAATGGGCGATCGCCGTGTATATAAATATGTTCGTGCTGTTTTGTGTTGTTCGTTCGTTCTGATTTTTCTTGCTTATGTTTCAGAACTTGAATCCCCGGGTGGCTTGGTAGGTGGTCCGCGTGCCTATCGAGATCAATTTCGTGGGTTCGAGTATCCCCGAGTGCATACTCGTAGGGACTTTTTCTTGCATAAAAAAATAATTAACGGAAAACGCGAGAGCGTGAGTTAGCTGCATTCGATGAAAACCGACGAGCAGTGGGAATGTTGAACCCTATGCGCGACAAAAAAAATAAAGGCACGTACCCGGGGGGGAGAAGGGACGACACCTGTGACCACGGCTTGTCCAGAATATCGCCGAGGGTAAAACCTCCTACGAGTTAGACTGGCAAAGTATTCTAACTATTAATACTACGGTTGTAGAGTTCATCCCCCAGAACAGGGCTGCAGTCCCAGAAGAGTTATCCCCTTTAGGAGCGCAGTCCCGTTTTGGGGACAAACTACTTGGAATTTGAGTGGTGTGTCCCTTAAATGGGGCTGCGGTACTAAAAGGGTTAAGATTTTCGTATTTACTTCCCTCTTCGTCGTCTTCTTCTTTTTCTTTTTCCTGATCAGCTTTGCTCGTTGTGCTTTGTGTTGACCTTCGAATGCTTCCTTCTTTTGTTTTTGCTCGATTCCACGTTTTTGTTGCGCTCGCCTGTTGCTTCATTCTGTGGTTCCTTTTTTTGTTGTTTCTCTTTTTTTTTTCGTTTCCCCCCCCCCCCCCCCCGCTGGAGGTGGAGAAAGTGCGGCTAGGCGAGGCGTATCCTACCGTCGCCCCCAGCGATGTCCTGGTCTTCCTCAAGGTATGGTGGCCTCCCCTCCCTCCCCTACCACCCCCCCCCCGCCCCCCCCCCCCCCCCCATATGCAAGAAAGTCCTTTCCTCTCGCTCTCCGGGGCAGAAAAAAAAAAAAAACGCCTCACAAGCGGTTCTTGGTAGGATACAGCTCACCCTTCGTGTGAACTCGCCGAACACCTCACGGCGCTTTGCGCTTGGTGCGAAGCTAGTGTCTGCCTAGCCGGGGAAAATGCGACGCGCTCCCTCCCGGCATTGTGAGGATGCAAGCGTTCCATGCATGACATGAGTTACCCCTCCTCCCCTCTCCTAACCCTAGCCCCTCATTCCCTACGTTCATCTCTCGCTCCCGAACTCCCTTGCACCCCTCCGTAAATATACTACCAGTACCAGGGTTGACACGTTGTGACATGTTGTGCAGGATGTGTGTTTGTAGCACTACGAAACGTCCTGTGGTAATCAGGACCAAGCATGCTTCATAAAAATACCGGAATATATAGGTATTTGTGTATGTGATGGGTCCTGATTACTGTGGTTCCCCGTAACAAGGTTATACAGATCAGAAATATGGTATTACACAGATCAGAAATATATCTGCTCTGGAATATCTACAGTAGCTCATGTTATGAATGATGAGCATCGATCAAATTCCCGACGTGTGCATGGGTTGTTCTCTGTCTCCCTCCTGCCCCCCTCCCTGCCCAACACGCCTCGGCGGCGTCCACAAATATTACATTTCTATATCTCCCCTCCCCCTCCCCTGCCCCCATTGTCTATATGCCCTCCTCGCCCCCCCCCCCCCCCCCCCCCCCCCCCCCCGCCCCCCACTCCACCCTCCCGTCTCCCCTCCTTCTCCTCCCTCCCCCATCCTCCCTTCTTCCCGTTTCTCTCCCCCCTCCCCTCTCTGCCCCCCCCTTCGTTCCCCTCTCCCCTGCCCCCCCCTCTCCCCTCCCGTCTCCCACCAACTCCCTCCCACCAACTCCCTCCCACCCCCCCCTCTCTTTTCTTCGCCATTTTTTCTTCCATGACCCGCTTATTCTGGCACCGGTTACCCGATAACGAAGATGTACGACCCCCACACGAAGCCATTGCCGTCTTTGACGTACGTGGGGCACTGCCTCGTGCAAGGGATGGTGTCTAGCGAGGTTATCGCGGAGCAAGCGGCGAGACTGGGGGGGCTGCCTCCTGGAACTCCGATTGACTTGTATGAACAGGTGAGGGAGGAGAGGAGGGAGGTGGAGGGAGAGAGAGAGGGGGGGGGGGGGGGGGGAGGGGGGGGCGAGGAAGAGGGGAGACAGGAGGGGGGGGGGGGGAGAGGGAACGAGGAAGATTTATAGACATGGAGAGCGGAGGGGGGGGAAGAGGAGTTGAAGAGTTGGAATTGAGAATCTGAAAGGGAGGGGGGGGGGGGGGGGGCGAGAGTGAATGGAAATTGGAAAGTGGGAGGGGGGGTGGGGAGTGAGACGCGGGTGCGATGGGGCCGGGAGGTAGGAAGTTAGACTGAAGGAATTGAGAGAATGAGGGAACGGAGGGGACGAGAGGCATACAGAAAGGATTGGAAAAGTGCATACCTCGTATATAGAGAGAGGGGGTGCAGGCGGTGGGGGGGGGGGGGGGGGGGTGGTCGCTTGTGAGTGTGATGCAATTGTTCCGAAGGCGCGTTCGTCTTGTCGTTGGTTCCGTGTTTCACAAAGAGAATACCTGCTGCGGGGCCTACCGTCCGACGTCGGGGTCGCCCGTCTTTTTTTTTCTTTTCTTTCCGTGCTTTCACATTCCATTATTTCGCTATGTTCGTTTATGTCTTCGTGCTTTTTTAGAATTGCTCTCCCGTGGGCGCCCCCCCCCCCCCCCCCCCCCTCCGAAGAATCTTCGCTTTACATACATGGTTAGAGAATACCTGATGTCTTTTTTTTCAGGACTTATGGCCGCCCTCATGTTCATGCTCCTGTTGATGTTCATGCCCCGTGCCCCTCGTGGCTCGTGTATCATGACCGCGCGACTGCTGGCTGACAACGCCTTTGGGTCGGGCTTTCCGTCCACCTCAGGTGACTCCCCGCATAGTGAACAAGATCCCTTTGGACAAGACTCTCAACCAAAACGAGCTCCAGCACGGGGACATCGTGCTCTTCCAGCGACGCCCCATCGAGGTATGAATGCCAGACGTGTGTGTGTGTTCTTCACATTCAGCCGTTCTTTCTACCGGTCGACATCTAGCACAACCAGTGTCCGTGCCGATTCTTCAATCCTAGAGAGATAAAAGTTCTTCTGTGGTCACAAAACTACGCCACAGAGGTACTACGTGTCCCCAGTAGTGCCGGTACGGTATGCGCCAGCCAACGAGACCGGCGCTATATGTGGCGGCAACCTTATGAATACCGTAGTGTTCCCTTTTATGGTGCCGGTACGGAATGCGTCTGCCAACGATACCGGCACTATATGTAGCGGCAACCGTATGAATACCATAGTGTTCCCTTTTATGGTGCCGGTACGGAATGCGTCTGCCAACGATACCGGCACTATATGTAGCGGCAACCGTATGAATACCACACATAGTGTTCCCTCATATGGTGCCGGTACGGTATGCGCCGGCCAACGATACCGGCACTATATGTAGCGGCAACCGTATGAATACCGTAGTGTTCCCTCTCATGGTGCCGGTACGGTATGCGCCAGCCAACGATACCGGCACTATATGTAGCGGCAACCGGCGCTAATTACTCCTACAAGACTACCACACCGAGGAATCCCGTCGGTGCCAAGTGACTCCACAGGCACGATAGCGGGCAAACTAACTTACTCAACTGGCACTATAGAGCGCTTTTACGAGGGACCCGTCTCTTTTGCACCGCGTTAATGTAGTAGAAAGATGGTGACCACACTGTCCTTAAAAATGCATGGGCCGTTTGAGTGTGAATGGCGCTACAGCAGTAGTACTGTAATGAGCGCATACCAGGTATACAGGATACGCACAGCAAGAAAGTCCGCGCCGCACGAGCGGTTCTTTACTGTAGCAGGATGCAGCTCACCCTCCGGGCGACTCGTCAAGCTCCCCACAATTCTTCTTCGCGCTTGGGGCAAGCAAGAAAATGCCTACTTCGTCGGTGAAAACCGGAGGTGCTCCGTCCCGCCATTGTACATTGGAGGTGCGAAGGTCTATGGTCGTACGACTACCTTGCTGTACGCCCATGCATGGCATGAGTACAAACAACCCCCCCCACCACCACCACCACATGGAGGAGTTTGGTGCACTAGATAGTAGCGAGGAAACGATCTCTATCCTAGGAGATAGATGGTGGGCACAGGCGGTGAAACAGGAAGGAGATAATAGTCTCATTTTTTTTCTACGTGTTATATGGAAACAACGTAACGATCGCCCAATTGCAGTTAGAGGTGTCTCCGTTAGGAGTAGGAACGGTGTTCCGTCCGTCTCGAAAGGGATGCGCGGTCAATGGTAAACTTACGAAGGCAAGCAACCAATGAGTACCCCCCCCCCCCCCCCCCCCCCCCACTCACACACACACACACACACATTGAAGCTGTCATCCAAATGCAAGTCCGCCTCACAAGCGGTTCTTAGTAGGATGCAGCCCACCCTTCATGCGACTCGCCGGACACCAACCTCACGGCGCTTCGCTCTTGGTGCAAGCAATGTCTGCCTGGTCGGTGAAAACCTGACATGCTCCGTCCCGGCATTGTAGGGATGCGAGGGTCTATGGTCATACATACGACTACGGCGCCATGCATGAGATCGAGTACATCACTCCTATCGAGTACATCCCCCCCCCCCCCCCCCCCCCCCGACCAATATCCTCCTTTCCACCCCACCGTCGCTATCACGGGTGGGCATATGTGATAAAAATCAGAACCCACGATGGACCCAAAAATGACATGTCCCCCTAGATGTTCACGCACCATGTTTTGGTTCTGATTAATATGCTCATCCATTACAATAGGTGAAGGCCGAGGCCACGATGGACGTCGAAGAAGCTAAGAAAGAAGAAACTCCCGCTGCCACCGCAGCCATCAATAGAAATAGTGGAGGCGTTCAGGGGGCGGGGGCAGGGGACGCCGCGGGGACAAACGCGGTGGGAGTTGCTGCTAGTGTTGGCGCTGACAACCAGGGCGCCGGGGAGAGTTCGGGAACGTCCGCTGCACCAGGAGCGGCGACGGTGGCGGCGGTGGGGGAGGGGGGGGTAGCAGGAGGGGCCGACGGGGCAGGGAAGACCCGGGAATTTACCGGACTCGCGGGAGTGGAGCGGGTGTTTGACGATGGAGTGTGGCGGGTACCAGGGAACTGGGTGAGTTAGGTGGTGTTTTTGGTGACATGGTGGTGGTGTGGTGGTAGGGATGACGTTGTCGACCATGCCATATCGTTTCTTGTAATACTATTTCATACCAGGTATTACCATACCGTATCATAGCAGAGGCCCCGCCGTCTGGAAATGTAGAGATAATTCTGTACGAGTTGGAAGGAACGCAGCTGCCGTTTTTCGTGGCTCGGCGTCGCGTGTGCATCTAGACATGAGGCAAGCATGAATGGGTTCTGTCTGGCCTCCTGATATCGGGGTTGACGATAATAACTGGTGTCTGGTATGTACGAGCCCATAAGGGCCGTTTGGAATTGCAAAGTATAATTCAAGCGATGCTTACTTTTTTGCGACCAAAGCTGGAATTCAGACAGAGAGCATCGCAGTCTGAGAAACCAATTTTGTCGAGCCCATGAACGAGGGCCACGGTGAGCATCGGGCTTCACGCGGGGCGGGCGACGGGGCTCACTGAGGCAGAGAGGGAGGAAAGTTTCACCCGGACCGAATCGGTCTCGAGGTGGTCGCGCGAGGGGCGGGCAGCGTACAAGGCTGACAGAAGCCCTGCTGTTGGATTTCTTTCTGACTGGCGCAAGGTTCAAAACAGGCGGGGAATAATTTCATCAGAGGGGACGTCTTTTTTTCTTTTCTTTTCTTTTTCAAATTTGCAATTTCGCTCTCACTGTTTTTGCGGTGCTGTGCCGTGCTGTGCCCTCCTTATCGTACATACCAGGTATTAAAGAAAAATAAGTATGTACGTACGTCCGTACATGTATGCGGCGACCGGGTTGTTTTTCCTGAATGGAGCATGCTTAACGCTCTTGGCATTTGCTAGTCGCCTGTTTGCACTTGATAGTTTGGACCGTCTGTCCCGTTTCGTTCCCTCGCGAGCGCACGTAGCGGGCGGAACCGCCCGCTACGCGAAGCGCCTTGTATACCATACCATATGACCATACCATACAAAACCATAACAGTTGCCATACTATAAATACCGGTGTACCATACCACCATACCATATCAACCATGACATACCACTGGCGGACCGCATATCGCCATATCGCCTTCACATAACGCATTCACGTAAGACATCATATAATAGCATACCATACCGTACCAAACGATACCATACCATACCACCGACGGACCGCATATCGCCATAACATAATAGTAACACATTAACTTGATACCAGGTGTAACATAACGTATCGTACCATATCATAACATACCATACCATACCATATCACCGACGGACCGCAGGCGACCGCGAAGCAGTTCCTGGAGGCGAGGTCGGTGAAGCGCGTGGTGAACTTCATGGGCCGCACCGAGCGCGACAGCGTGCTTATTCCGGAGGGATCGTCCACCCAGGACGGGAGGGCGCCGGGGTTGAGCGTGGAGCTGCCGCGCTTCGCGACTCACCGGGAGGTACGTTGACGGAGTGGAACGGATCGAATATTTTACTCGTTTAAATGAATGTTTTTGGTGTTCGCGTGATTATTTATTTTGCTTTTTGCTTTTTGTTTTTGTCTGTTTGCAATACGAAGTAAATATAAATATTAACTTGTACCTGGTATATATCATTACGTTTTTTTTCCATGTAAATACGTATGGAAAATGATATTGCAGCGTGGAGCTGCCGCGTGCTGTTTTTCGCCATTGGTTTTAGAGTAGTCTTCTGTACGAGGCATGTTTTTATTATGCCTGGTACACGTTTGTGTTGTTTTTTTATCTTTTTTTTCATCACTCGTATGTAACCGATGTGTGTGTGTTTTTTTCACGTTTTTTCAAGCATTACGCAACCTGCAAAGCTTATATGTAGTACCAACCACTCGACCGGTTGAACTCACATCCAACGTACCAGGTATTTGTTAAAAAGAAGATAGTTTTCTTGGGTGGGGTGCCGCGCTCTAATTATGAGTGCGTGCATGCCCCCTTTGGGTCCCATCGTGACGCCCCCCCTCCCCTCCCCTCCTGCATCTGATTAAATGGATGCCGCGCAGATTTTGGAAACCCTGTGCAATCGTCTGGAAATGGTGGACGACCCGTTGCTGCTGAGGGTCTCCGCAATGACCGCTGGGAAACCGCAGGTGATGGCCGTAGCGGTTTGTGCTGGGGGGTGTGCATCATCATTGTGCATGGCCGTAGTCGTATGACCATAGACCCTCGCATCTCTACAATGCCGAGAGGGAGCACATCGAATTTTCGCCGACTCGGCAGACATCGCTTTCCATTTAGCGCGGAGCGAAACGTGAGGTGTTCGGCGAGACGCGTGGAAGGGTGAGCTCCATCCCACTACGTAAGAACCGCTTGTGAGGCTGGCTTTCTTGCATATATTTATAATGGGGATGGCAGCATCGAATGAACACCAGTTCGGGGGGGGGGGGGGGGGCGAGTTTGGTTGGACATTTTCCCCCTTCCTTATTGTCGTAAGCGTGTTCGGCGGACTGCTGTTGTTGAAGCGCGAAGACGGTGTCTTGGCTCTTTGTTTGTTTGCTCGGCGTCGAGGTTGTTGCTGCCCTGAGATTGCCCTTAGTGTGGCGTTGGCTCATGATATTGTGTTTCGACACTGCATTTTGGGTGCATTGCCCCTTGGCCTTGCTTTTTGGCGACGCGTCTTGGCACGTGTATTATACGTAGGGATTGTTTTTCGCTGCTGCGTTCTGATGTTGTGTCCGTGAGTATATCGCCGTTTGACATGGTATATTGACAACGCATTCCGGACCATGTATACGTACACACCCATATATATACCAGGTATATATATAATACATGAATTGTATTTTGTATTTTATATATATATTATATAAAATATTATACCAGGTATGTTTATTTTATTATTTATTTACCAGGTACTACAGTAAATATGTATGTAATACCTGGTACATAAATTGCAAGCATTAGCCTATTGCACTTTGGCATTCCCTCTTGTCACCGTTTTTGACATTGCCTTTATTCCGGCGCATTGCGTTCTGCAATGCCTTCCGGCGCATTGCATTCTGCAATGCCTTTTGGCATTGCTTTGGGGTACGAGTATACATGTGGCATTTTGGCACATTGCACTTCGACGTCACCTTTCGACAACGCCTACAATATGGCACACCGCCTTTCCACGGTGCATTTTGGCGCATTGCCTTCTCTGGACATTGCCGTTTTTTTTACGTCGAATGTTCTCACGTTGCCTCTCGGCACCGTCGTTTCTCGCTCTTCCTTTTTGACTACCGAGATGCAGTTTTGACAGCGCCTTTCTAACGTTGCCTCGTGGCGCTTGGCTTCGCTTGGTCCTCGATCGTTGTCCGATGGCTGTATGTTCTTGTCCGACCGCAGAACTTCCCGTTGAGGGTGCACCTCAGTGACCTCAGCCTGCCGCAGAACGCGCTGCACAAAATCCTGGAGCTTAGTGGTGGAGCTCATCACAGCCACACCCTAATCTTCGAGGTGAAAAAAGTACTCTTAACCCCTTTTAGAACCGCAGTCCCGTTTTGGGGACAAACTACTTGGAATAAGACTGGTTTGTCCCCCAAGACGGGACTCCAGTACTAAAGGGGTTAACAACTGTCGGTTGTCCGTCCGGTCGCCAATCGGTCAATTTTACTTTTTGTACCGGTCTGGTAAAAAAAAAAATGGCGAAACGTTAGCTGTGGGTTCGATACGTGCGTTCTCAGTATACTCATGGTGATCGCGATCATGATGTTCTCACGTTAGCTCATATCGCGTGCCCGAACTCGGAAAGGAGATACCCAGGTATACGAGTATGTAATTAGCTCTATTTCCAGTACGAAATACAGAAGTTTCCTGAAGTCCCGTAGGCTGTGATAAAACAGGTTACACGTTTATGCTATAGTATGTATGCGTTGATATTTGCGAACTGCGTGCGGTAGTATTCGGGTCTCGCGTGATACTTTGTAGTGTATGCATAAATCTCGTGAAAAGTGGGATGTGTTGCTGTTACAATGATGGAATGACTGGCACCGCAAGAAGACAGTAGACGGGCAGCCCCACTGCTCGATGCTGCCTACTTTCATACGGTAGCGAAGGTACGCATACGGGGGTGGACCGTCTGTGTCCCGTGGTTGGGGTTTCCGTGTATTCGGGCAGGCGTTTGTGTTCGGTGATGAAATTATTTTCAGTATGTACCTGGTATCATGTACCCGGTATAATACGAAAGACGCGCGGACAAAATGAAGGCTTTCGCTTCGATTCGATTCGGTTCGTTCGTGTCCCTGTTTTATGTTCAAATCGTTTTTTTTTTGTCACTTGCTGTTTTCTCCCTCTCATCGTTCCGCTCTTCTTTTTTTCGCAGCTTATGCCTTTCCCTATGGACAAGCTGACGCACGCGGCGACCCTCGTGGAAGCGTTTTCTTCCGAAGCAGTGATCAAGAGACATTGCCTGGTAAATATACGAACCCAACATAATTGCCACTTGTGTTTGCTCGGGTGATGAAAATCGGGGCTGCGATGGCAGAGCTATTATAAACAAGAATTAAGGGCATGCTTGAGTGTACAATAAGTCCAAGTGATGTGTCCCCTAGATGCGAGCGCAGTCAGACCTGAAGAGATTAAAAACGGAGTTTACAGGGGCACAAACAGCATGTTTTGTACGGGGATCGGGAACGCTCCGCCGTGCTGCTGCTGCTGCCTGAAAGAGCACGCCAGCCACCGGGCAACGTTTATGACACCGACCCGCGAATGTATACAGTACAATTGTTGTTGTTGTTGTTGTTGTTGTTGTTGTTCTCACATTAACTCACAATACAATGCAGTCCGTGGTCGCAGGACAGGCTCCAATAACTCTGGAGTGGAAGAGATACCTCAAGTAAAAACAGAGGCAAAAACAAAAAACAAGCATACGCACTCCACCACTGCTCCACCACTGCGGACACCAGGGAAGCGAAAAGGAGACTACTAATAGCAGACAAAAACCTAAAAAAGAAGATGAAGCGAAGCAAACAAAACAAAAACAGAAGCAGATAGCAAAACGCAAAAATAGAGTAAATGTGTCGGGTACTCGATTGTGAGCGAATGCGCCGAAGAAATAGTTAGCCCTCGTTCGAGTTGTTCAGTCGGTTCTCTTTTATTGCCTGAAGCGTCCTCCAACGACCGCACACAAGCTGGCGACGGTTCCAAATGTCCTGTTGTGCGCGTCCCTACGCGGTGATGGCGATGGCTCATACCACAGCAGTACCTCCCCGGCAGAAAGCAGTGGGGGTAAAGAGTAGAAGAGAAGCCGGGGTATATAGCGGAAACGGAGGGGGCATGTATTGTGACTGCTCAGTGTTCATTTGTTGTTTTTTTCAAGTGTTGAGGTCGGTGTTTTTGTTCCATGTTATTTCACGTTTTTGCGGTGTTAAGACAGCTTTCGTGCGCCCCTTTCGGTGTTTTGGCAGTATATAGCGAAAACAGGGAGAGCATGTGTTACGTTGTGCGTATTTTTTCTTCTTTTTGAGAAAGTTCGGTGTTTTTCTCGGTGGGCTTGGCTGGCGATTATTTTTATTGGTGATGTTGATGTTCGTTCATGTTTTTGCATTCGTTGAGCCCCTCTCGGTATATATTTTTTGTGGGAGTTGGGCAGCAGGATGCGTTTTGGGGAGGAAGCTGTTGATGCCTGCCTGTTTTCAGAAGTGGCCCGAATCACGCCCTCACTCACACCCTCAGTGACACAGTCACAGCGGTGCAAGGGAACGAGCTGATGGGTTGGTTGTTGATGTTGAGTTGATTGCTGATGCCGGTGTTGATAGTCGTCAGCCCTTTTTGTGTTTTTTGTTGGTGGTGGTTGTGGCTGTGTCCGAGGGGATTGTTTTTGGTTGCTGTTGATATATAGCGTTGGGAGGCGGCGTTCATGTTTTCATGTTTTGCTGTTCGGGTCCCTGCTGTTTGTCGGATGTTGGTGGTGATGTTGGTGTTGATGTTGATGTTGCTGCGGTTGTTGCTCTCGTTGTCATGGGTGTAGTTGTTGATGTTCTGTTGTTGTTTCAACCATTTTAGGACTGCAGTCCCGTTTTGGGGGCAATCCACTCTAATTCCAAGTAGTTTGTCCCCAAAACGGGACTGCTGTCCTAAAAGGGCATACTTACTTCTGATGTTGCTGCTGGTCGTTGCTGTTGATGCTGCTACTGCTGTTGTTGCTGTTTGTGCTTCTCGTGTTGTTTTTGTTGTGTGGTTGGCGGTCGTTGTTCTTGCTGCTACGATTGCTGTTGCTGTTGTTTCTTCACGTTGCCGTTGATGCTGCGTAACTGCCGTAACTGCTGTTGATCCTGGCATTACTGCAGTCGACACCAACAACATACTGAAACCACGGCCGTTAGTTACACAATCGCGACATTTCTTTTCCTGCGTTGCAGTTCCACCAACATAAAAAAAAAAAAAACGAAAAAACGAAAAGCACGAACACAAAACAAGAAGAAAAAAAAAACACTCGCAGACCAAGGCGTACAAGTAAGTCCTTTTGGCATGGCGTTCGAGGTTGATTCTGGCTTGCACGCCTCGGTTCATGATCTAGATCCCACCCCTTCAGAGCAAATATATCCCTGATCTGTATGATCTGCATGATCTGTATGAACAATCTCTCAACAACGGCAGATGAGGAACTAGATCATCTATCTGTAGCTCGTGATCTGTTGGGCCTATTTGAAAGATGTCGTCGCAAGGACACCGTTTTATCCTGAAACCAAAGATTTTTTTATCGAATTTTTCAAAAAAAATAAAATATATAATAATAATGATAATAATAATAATAATAATAATAATAATAATAATAATAATAATAATAATAATAATAATAATAATAATAATAATAATAATAATAATAATAATAATAATAATAATAATAATAATAATAGTAATAATAATAAGAAGAATAATAAGAATAATAATAATATTAGTAATAATAATAATAATAATAATAATAATAATAATAATAATAATAATAATAATAATAATAATAACAATAATGATAATGATAATAATAATAATAATAATAATAATAATAAAAATAATATTAATAATAATAATAATAATAATAATAATAATAATAATAATAATAATAATAATAATAGTAATAATAATAATAAGAATAATAATAATAATAATAATAATAATAATAGTAATAATAATAATAATAATAATAATAATAATAATAATAATAATAATAATAATAATAATAATAATAATAATAACAATAACATGTACTACAATAAACGCAAAAACACAGGCGAGAATGGAAGAGCAGCCGGTGATGAAAATTGCCAGGAGACGATTACAAGCTAGGCGGAGCGCTGCGACAGAACGAGAAGCCGCGGCGGAAGCGGCGGCATTTACGGCGGCAGCGGCAGCGGCACCCGCAGCAGGCGGTTGTGAGAAGGGGGTGGGCGGGGAGGGGAAAAACGGGCACGGGGGAAAGGTATGTGACGTTTTTTTATGAGATTTGACAACGGAGATGTTTTTGTTGTCGCTGTTATTTTTTCGGAAAAGTCTGGACGGGAGGTGGGTGTGGTGTGTGCTGGAAAGGTATGTGTATCAGACTAGCAAGGAGTGTTTCGTTGTTACTGCTGCTATCGCTGTTGTTCTGGTTTGTGGTACATCATTGGAAGGGGTGTATGCGTTTAGTTGGTACCAGTATCATACGTCGTCAGGTGCGAGTTGAACCAAATTTGGTCCAGTTTTTGTCGTTGTTGAACCAAAAAATGATTCAGTTTTTTGTTATTAAATGTTGAACCAGATTTTGTTCAGCTTTTCGTCACTAAAAAAATCACTGAGTTTGGTTCAGTTTTTAGCGGTTGAATAAAAATGGTCTTTACGTTTGCCCACGTATATAGCCGGCGAGTTGAACCAAATTTCAGCCGTTTTTTTTTTCGTACTACGAGGTGAAGAAAATTTTATTCAGTTCTTGGTCGAAGGTTGAGCAAAAGCTCCGTTTTGATTACGGAGATAAAAAAATGTGTGTCTCGACGTTGCGCACGTAGCCAGGAAAAAAACGTGCAGGAAGAGGGACGGGCGTTCTCCTTGCTTGCTGTTTGATGGATGATTTCCCATTGATAGAAGGCGGGAGGGGGGGAAAAAAGGGGGCTCCCCCCCCCCCCCCCCCCCCCTCTCGCCGATGTTACCCACCCCGACCGAAAACGTTGTCAGGATTTGTCTGAGATGGGGCTGTTAGGGATACGATAGGGGTGCACCTGAGATTTTCTGAGATTTTTCTGCTGATTTTTCTGCGGCTCCTCATGTGAGGAACTTCGTGCTATATGTGCACCCTCCCACCCAAAAGCTGACCTTGGGAAAAGGGGACGCGCGCCAGATGAAAGAGTAAACAAACTAAAACGACGAAGCGGTGAGATCGCTAGTTTGCTCTAAACTCCTATTTGCAAGCTTGGTGTGACTATCCCTTCTCGCGTTCGACGGGGTGTGTGGGGATGCCATGCATGTACGTGCGAATCGAAAAATGGACCAGAACAGGGGTGATATTCCAGTGACATTGGGAAACAGTAGGATTAGTATTGATATGAATAGTACTTTGTATACCTGGTATAGCCTCAGTCGAGGAAACCCCACGAGGCCAGAACTTCTTGGCTGCTGAATTATCGTTGCCATGCCCTCCTCTGGTGTCGGTGTCTTTTATTATGTTCGGTTCTTTGTTTGATTCGGTCTGGTTTGGTTCGTTTCTCTCAAAGTTTTTCATTTTTTCCCCCGTCATTTTTTTGTATGTTTACAAAGAAAAAAAAAACGCACCCGCGTTTTTCGGGATAAAGTACTTGGAAATAGTGTGGGCAAAGTTGTGCCGACCTCTAAGGCAAATCAGGCATTGTTTTATAATGTCTCTTGATATTTGTCGGATGTGCTATCTGGAGTGATATCTTCAGAGCCTGAGCACACAATTACAATAGGAAAGTTCGGCAGCAACCGTTCCAGCTGTGTACGTATATCATCCAAGATGTGATACTGTAAGCTTTTTGGTGTTGGTGTTTGGCATTGGCGTCAGTCTTGAATATATACCGGGTGCATCTAGCCCTTGAGCTTTGTGTAGAGATGTGACCCGCACGTGTGATGGACGTTGGCATGCGTATCATACTCATACACCGAAGATGTGCACGTAGCCGCCGCGCTGCTGCTGCTGCTGCTGCTTATTATTTTATACCAGGTAGTAGTTTTAGGTTGTTTTCGTGTGTTTTGCGAGTCCCCACATTTTTTTACTCGCTGTGTTCGTATTCAAGCAACTTCGTTATCGGCTGTATCCACTACGATTTGGTTGAACTAAAAAGACGGAGCTTTATCTTCTCAAAATTTTGGTCCAAGGTTTATATTCCAAACGTGCTCAACTTATATCCCCTCTCCCCCCCCCCCCCCCCCCCCCCCACGCACCGCCGCCGCTTGGCAATCAATCACAGGGGGGCAGAAAGAGAAAGCTTGGAGAGGGCCTGGAAGCGAAAGGCGATGCCGCCGCCGCCGCCGCCACTGGCGAGAGCGCGAACGTTGTGTCCCCGACGGTAAAATCTCCAAAGGTCGAGTCTCCCACGGCGATGATGAACGGACACAACGGCAACGCCCCCGCTGGCAATAGTTACAGCAACAACAACAACAACAGCAGCAACAGCGGCAACAGCAATGGCAGCAGCGGCAGCAGCAGCAACACCACCAGCAGCAATAGCAATGGCAGCGCGGTTCCGGCGGGGCCGCAGCCTCTGAGCTGTGAGGAGGTAGTCGTTACGCCGCCGGCCCCGGGAGACCTCATCGCGACCTACGTCTTGGTAAGCGTTTTCACTCGCTGATTTTTTTTTTTGTTTTCGTATGGCAGTTATTACGGGGGACCATAGTTAATAGGACCTACGGCATACATAAAAAACTATATATTTCACCATTTTTACTAACAATGTTTGGTCCTATTAACTATGGCCCCCTGTAATAGTAGCCGTAAAGATGTGTACCTCCGTCGTTTGAGCCGTTTAGAGGTACACTATTACGGGGGTCCCTAGTTAATAGGACCTAAGGTATACACAAAAACCTATATATTTAACCATTTTTACCAACAATATTTGGTCCTATTAACTATGGTCCCCCGTAATATGTGGCGCACTCTGGGGTAGTGTTTCCTGGCCTTCCCTTCGATTGGCCAGCGCCCGATCGTTCCTTTTTTGTTATGCTGAAAAGGCCACGGTATGGTACTCAATTTGGGTTTCGCCTTTTTTTTTTTCCCCCAGGTGTACCTCTTCATGGCTCAGTTTTTGCTGTAGTGGTAGGAGGAAGGGAAGGAGGAGCAAGAGGAGCAGGAGGAGCGGTAGTGCTACTGTAGCGATATCCTGGTGATTTATGTAGTTAGGGCGCGTTTTTCTTTTCTCATTGGCGGCATTTTTTTTTCGTGCGGGGAAAGGGGTTCAACCAACGCAACCTGCCCTTGTTCCGAGTGGCTCGTCCCTACAGTAAACAGCGAACACAAACCAGCCCAAACCGAAGCATAAACTTGTGCCGGAAGTTAGGCGAGCGGGCAATGTGTACCATCCTGACCCTATCCGGGAATCGTCAAACGAGCTCGAAGCCACCCAACCCAAAACTAAACCGAATCAAAACCCAACCCCAACCCCGATCCCGACTATTATTAATGGTCGGCCCAAGAAGAAAGCCATGACAATGGTTTCGCCTAAAAAGGCGTCTTTTTGGGTGTAAGAGTACCTATACGAATTTTGCGTATGAATGAATAAACTCGCAGAAAAAAATCCGGTTTCGTTCACTCTTTGGGTCAAAGCCTATATACATTCCCAGCGCTGGTGTTATTGATATGCAGCATTACGGGGACCATAGTATATAGGACCAAATATTGTGAGTAAAAATAGGTGAATATATAGGTTTTTGTGTATACCGTAGGTCCTACTAACTATGGCCCCCCGTAACAGGTGTTGTTGTTGGTGGTGGATGTCGGTGTTGGAATGGCCAATCAACCTCGGACCAATCCAATCGGGTCAAAACCCAACCCCATCCCAAGCGAATCAAAACGTCAGACAGATCCATTTTTTTTTTAAATCCCATCCAAAATGAAAATCGACGTGTTTTTTTGTTCTTTTTGTCCAGTCGAAGGGGCAGCAGTGCACCATCCTGGACATCCTTCGGCAACTGTCGAACAAGCTGCAGCTGCCGCAGGGGAGTGAGCACAGGTTGAGATTACTGGGCGTGGGGAATGGTGAAATCAACGCCGTCATCGATATGGAGGAGGAGGCGCAGAGAGTGAGTGAGGAGCTGTTGTATATTTACCTGGTATATACTTCGAAGTATATATATACGAAATACGTAATTACTACACACAGCTTGCGAAGATGAGTTTCGTCGAAGTCCTCGATCTCACTAACAGCTGTGTGTGTTTTTTTTTTTTCGGAAGTATAGGGAAAGGGGAGAGGGGGGGGAGGCAAGGGGTTTGCGCACGATGTTAGCGACGTTTTGATCGACCACAGTTTCAGTTTTCCGCCCGTTCGACTCGGTGTACTTCCAGTCTTTTGTTTTACTTTTTTGATGCGTTCACATGACGCAAATGGTCTATCCGCTGTTGTTGTTGTTGTTTTTTTTTGTTTTTTTTCGCTTCAGTTCTTCGTGTCGAGGGCGACGCAGAACGTGTCGGGACCCATCCTGAAGCAGCCTCCCATGGGATCCATCTTGCTGGAGATAGCAGACGACGAGGTGGGTTGATGATGGATCGGACGTCCTTCGGTAGTTGTTAGAGATGTGTGCCGAGGTGGGTGCTGAAATATTTACTGCACGAGTGTCCCTTTTTGGAATAAGCCGCTTAAGAAAACGAGGCAGGGGCGAGATTGTCCAACATTTTCTTACGCCACGTGTATGATACACCAGTACGTGAATTCTGTTTACTCAAGTGAAGTACTAAGGATAGGGTGCAGATCGTGCCACCTCAATCGCGGCGTCTACGGTTGTCGAATGGGGTTGTGGCCGGGGCTGCTCGGCTCGGCTCGGCTCGGCTCGGCTCGGCTCGGCTCGGCTCGGCTCGGCTCGGCTCGGCTCGGCTCGGCTCGGCTCGGCTCGGCTCGGCTCGGCTCGGCTCGGCTCGGCTCGGCTCGGCTCGGCTCGGCTCGGCTCGGCTCGGCTCGGCTCGGCTCGGCTCGGCTCGGCTCGGCTCGGCTCGGCTCGGCTCGAATCGGATCGGATCGGATCGGGTCGGGTCGGGTCGGGTCGGGTCAGCTAACCCGGCCCCGACCCGACCCGACCCGGTCGTGACACGTGAACAGCCTCTGGTTATCACCCTTTTAGGGCAAACAGAGGGGTCCCGTTTGAGGAACAAACGACTCAAATTAAAAGTAGTTTGTTCCCAAAAACGGGACTGCGGTCTGCCCTAAAAGGCAAAAATAGGTACCGCGACTTTTGTTTAGTACCAGTAAGTTTTGCCACGTGATCATTTTAGAACTGCAGTCCCATTTCGGGGATAAAATCACTCAAATTATTGGAAGCAGTTTTGTCTTCCAAAACGGGACTGCGGTCCTAAAATGGGTTGAAAGGTACCGTGCCCTTCATTTAGTACCAGTAGTTTGCCATTTGTTCGGGAGGAAGAGCGCGGGAGAGGAGGCGGCGAGATGTGTCGGTTTGTTGCTGCTATTACCCCCGCGATCGACAGCCTGTTGTGTCTACCGATGGCCCCGCTACATGGTGGTCTCGTCGGCAGCAGGCGCGATATGCCACAAGGTGTATCGCGCAGCAGCAGGCGCGATCAGCAGGCGCGATGCCACAAGGTGTATCGCGGGATGATGGCTTTATTCTTCGAAGTATACAAGAGACGCGAACCGCACGAGTCCGTTTCTACTTCTATGATGACGTTATCCTTCGAAGTATAAAAGAGACGCGAACTGCACGAGTCCGTTTCTACTTTTCTAATCAACGCTGGTATCTATTTTGTTTGCTTTTCGTTCCGTTTTAAATTGCCTCGTTTCATTGCGTTTCTTTTTTTTGCGACGACTTCGTTTGTTTGTTTTTCTCGTTTTGTTACGTTACGTTTCGGTTCTTGTTTGTTTACGCTTTCCCTTTCGTGTGTACGGTATTTTCTTTCGTTTCGCAGGAGATGAAGGCCACCTGCAGTTGGGGAAAGACACCCCTACCAATGGGCGAGCCGACCCCTCCCCCGTGGATGCCTGTCCAGGTACTGTACTCTTTGAGTTTTTGGGGGGGTTCCCGTGCGAAATCCCATGGGTTCCCGCGGGATGCCGCGGGAACCCTTTCCCGCTACATCCCAGGTAGGATCCCGTGAAGTTCCATGGGAAGCCTTGCGCAAATTGCCACGGGACCCCGGGGAAGCCCTCGGTCAGAACCCGACTGGTGTACGATCATAATCTTGAGACGTTTGGATATGTCGAAATGGGGAATCTCTTTAGAAAGCCAGAAATTCGGCTGTACAGCGCGTAAAATCTTCTGTGATGTCCTGAGCGACTATACCAGGTATATACTAAGGCCTAAATGTATACCAGGTATATATATATATTAGTTCCCGACTGAAGTCCTGCAGGAACCCGCGGGATATGAGGTACCGTGGGTTGCGATCCATACCTAGGGAACACGAAAGTCTTCCGGCGATATCCCGGGGGAAAGTCTCGGGTGAACCCGAAGGATAACTCGGAAACACGAGGACCCGAGGGGTACCATACCATGGAAAGGCGGGATGCTCCAGGGACCCCGCGAAGAACTTGCGCGGACCCGCAGGATCTCGCGGGACTTGAGGTGGCATCCCGCAGAAACACATGGGATGTGAGGCGTGAACCCAAGACCACACGGGAAATCGCGGGTCCTACAGTAGGACAAGCAGTCGCAGGCACTCGCGGGAGCACGCGCAGGCGCCCGCGGGAGCACTCGTGGGAGCTCGCGGGAACTTGTGGGACGTCAGGAGCCCGCGGGACGTAGGGCGGAAATTCGCGGGAATGCTCGTGGGCGCTCGCGAGAACGCGCGGAAACTCACACGCGTGTCGCGAGAATTTGCGTGGGCACTCGCTGGAAACCCGCGTGGGATCTTGTTGTATTGCGTCGGATATCGCGGGACCCTCTTCGGTTTTTTGTTCTGTAGGATGCCGAGCGGGAACCCGTGGGATCTTCATAAGGTCTCGTGGGATCCAATAATATCCCGTGGGAACTCCCGCGATATCCCACAGGACCCATGGGATTCGCGCGAGATGCCGTGGGATCCCATGATACACACCCACGGGATCGGCACGGGATCGCGCCTGATCCCGCGGGATCCCATGATACACACCCACGGGATCCATCGGGGGGTTCCGCGGTAATTTCCATGGGAGCTGGTGAAAATACCCTCCATGGGGTTCCCGAGACCTCCCGCAGGACTTCCCACGATCAATCCCACGGGCCCTCACGGTAATCCCCACGGTAATTACCAATGGAATCCATGACACCCCGCGGGCTCCCATTGGGAATCCAATACACGCATATTTGTTCGTAAAAATTGGGCAATTTATAGTACTTCCGCATAAAGGTCGTCCGGGTTCCCGCGAGTACCCCGACTATTAACAAGATGTAGCTTTAAAGATTCCCGTGTGTTCCCGGCTAAAAAATACTCGGGGTTCCCATGGGCGCCCAGCCCGCGTGAGTTCCCAAGCGAGTGCCCTCGAGGGCCCACCCGCCAGTGCGCGACTCAAGCAAATCGGTAGTTTTTGAGATCCGGTTGTGTATCTCCGCCTGAAATTCCTCCGGCTTTCCCGCGGACGCCCGCGTCGGTGCCGCGGTTGCCCATGGCAGTTGCCGTGATATGACGGTGGTATCCCACAGGTACTCATGGCAAATACCGTAATATCCCGCGGGTGCCCATGGGCCGCGAGGTCCTCTGCGTGGAGAGCGGTGGGATCCCTCGGTGGCCGTTTAAATACTACTTGGGAACCAACGGGAGCGCCCATGGGATCCCGCCAAATCGCACGACTTGAGCTGTTTGTGACTCGAGCAATCCGTGGCTCGAATGTTTCCCGTTTGTTCCCGCCCGATTTTTTTCCGAGTTCATGTAGCCGCGGGCGCCCTTCTTGCGCGATAACTCCCGCGGGCACTCGCCGCTGTGTGAACTCGAGCTGGCGGGCGCTCGCGAGAACTGGGAAGAAGGCAGGAACACGCGGGGGAATTTCTGAGCTACAATTATGCTTGAGTCACAAATAGCGTAAGTCCGTGTTTTATGGCGGGATCCTATGGGAGCTCCCACTGGCTACCACAAGAGCCACTCCGGGATCCCGCGGTACTCCACGTGGGAGCCCGCGGGGGAGCCCATGGCTATTGATTGCCATGGGCACCCGCGGGATACCACGGCATGCCGTGGGATACCCGTGGAAGTTTCCGTCATGGGACTTCCCGCTTGAAGTCCTGCTGGGACTCCGTCGGTGTCACCCATGGGTTACAGTAGTTATCACTTCGACCGAAAATATAAGATACGTTTGATTTTCGTATCACACTTCAAACGTTTCTTATAATACCGGTCAGAGTGGTACATATTTTTTACGATGGGCCATAGCTGAATCGTGCATAACGCGTATCCGCATGGATGTATGGGTTCCCGCGAACGCAACCGAGTTAGGTGCCCCCCCTCCCCCCTCTATCATATATACATAGGTTGGGTTGGCGTCGGTTGGCAACGAAACTGTACAACATGCCGCTCACTTCGTGAGCTAGACAAGCAGGGTACCGTTTTTTTTTTTTTTTAGGTCGGTCGCCCACAGCTGGTCGTCGAGTCAAATCGTTTGTGCGAGGTGAAGAGCCTTTTGTCCGCACGAGGGAATTGATCGTATCACGTAGTGTTCATGGTAAGGCACCCAAGAGGCAGTTACATACTGTAGTGCTCCCCTTGCTGCCTCTGGAAGTGGCTACTGCACCGAAAACTAAATTAACTCATTGGAGCTGTCATCCATATGCAAGTCCACCTCACAAGCGGTTCTTAGTAGGATGCCGCTCACCCTTCATGCGACTCGCCAGACATCTCACGTTTCGCTTCGCGCTTGGTGCAAGCAATGTCTGCCTGGTCGGTGAAAACCCGACATGCTCCGTCCCGGTATTGTAGGGATGCGAGGGTCTATGGTCATACGACTACGGCCATGCATGAGATCGAGTACATCTCTCCTATCGAGTACCCCCCCCCTCCCCGCCCGCGAGTCGCCATGAATACTCACGCGAGTTCCCGTGGGTGCCCATAAACGCTCGCTTATTGCCGCCGGCGCCCACGCGAGTGCCCACACGAGCGCGCCCTTGTCCAAAACAAACCTTGTCTATGCCACCGTTTGTGAACACCACGGTTTTTGTATACTCGTATGTCCCCAGGGTTGGCTCACGCGGAATCCCACGAAATCCCACAAGGGATGCGGAGCCCACTAGTTCCCACGTGGGGGCTCCCATGGAAAGTCCCATGGAGGGAATTCCCACGAGCTCGCATGGGAAGTCCCGTGGGATATACCGTGGGATCCGGTGGATGTATCATGGTATCCCGCGGGATCCCATGAGTGTAAAATGAGATTCCACGGGATTCCGCGGGATTTCGCGGGATTTTCCGTGGGATCGCATGGAATCCTGTGGTATCCCGCGGGATTTTTTTTGTAACTTTCAAGATTACCGTGTGTTCCCGCGTAAAGTTCCTCGGGTATTCGCGAGTTCCGGCAAGTTCCTGCCTAAGACGCCCGCACTATGCTGGGTCAAATCGTTGACACTTGAAGTTAGGGTGGTCTATCAGGAACACTATTATTAATAGTAGGAGTTCGTGTGAAATATATCAGCAACGCTAGGAGTTTGCGTGTACTGTCAGCAACACTAGGAGTGATTGCGGGGGACCATAGTAAATAGGACCAAATATTGTTAGTAAAAATAGTAAAGCATATAGGATTTTGTCTTTACCGTAAGTCCTATTTACTGTGGTCCCCCGTAATAGTGTGAACTATCAACCATTGTGCCGTGTGAACCATCAACCATTGTGTCGAAGCTGGGCCAAGTCCTGTACACTCATATCACATCTGTGTAAATCGTTCGCTGTTTCTCTGCGCGTTTTTTTATATTTTATTTTTGCGCACGTTTTTTGTTTTTCTTGGTTTTGGCAAAAAAAAAAAAAAAAGGTGGTGCTGTTCACCATCAACGCCCAGGGGAAGTGGACTGTGCTGCACGGGAACCCTATGGTGACTTTTGTCTGCGCCACGGATGAGGTGGAGGACGTGATTCAGCGATACGCACGCCGCCGGTGAGTACGATGGTTGATGTCGTTGATGTTTGCTGTCATCGTTGGTTGTTGTTGTTGTCGCTGTTGTTGTTTATTTTCTTCTCGTTGTTATTGTTTTGTGATGTTTGCGATGTTAGTGACGTTTTTGGTGGGGGTTTTTTTTCGCGGCGGTGGGCGGGCGGCGGGTGGGGGGGGGAGGGGGGGGGGGGGGGGGGGGGGGGGCATGGTTATCAATTTTCAAACGATCAGACAATCGTCCAAGCCTAACAACCAGTCAACCAGCCAAACCAACCGCCCCAAGGAACCAACCAATCAGCAGTCAACGAAACCAACGACGAAAGAGAGGCTCGGAGGTCCTCGAGGCGACCGGCCTTCGAAGGGGGGGCTGGGGGCGAGAATCAACCAGATCGAGAGAAGCAGCCAATAAAATAAATAAAAAACGAACGACCTCTGTTGTCAAGTACTGTCGGACCGACCAACTCTTGTGGCACAAACAAGCAGGGGGAGCGGAGGCTCTCGAAGCGGCCAGGCCTCGAAGGGTATGTCCTGCCGCCGACCCACTAAATAAACCAGCCGAATCGACCAATCCAACCAATCGAATCGAATCAAATCAAATCAATCCATCCAACCGAACCCCACCAATAAAAAAACGACGGGTTAAAATGGACATACGGTCACGTATTTGTTTCTAATGTCGGAAAGTGTGGTGAGCCTATTAATAGCAAATTACTCAAAAATGTACCGATAGGTGGTTTGTCCCCCAAACGGTACTGCAGTCAGCCCTGCCGTAGAAGGGTCAAAGCTTGATTTTTACCACTCCGCCGGAGGAGGATAACAAGAAAATGGAGAAACAAATAAATGTAAAAAAAAAATGAAATTCAACCATTCCGAACCAACAGAAATCGACCCTCGAAAAATCAACCGCATCACGCACAGGGGACCGGAGGCCCTCGAAGCGGCCGGCCTGCGAAGGGGCCGCCCGGCCGTAGTCGAGCACTTTCAAGCCGACGTACATCGACGAAGAGCGAGAGAAGGAGAAGGAGAACGGACTGGCACCGCCGCCGCCGCCACCCCCCCGCATCACTGCCGCAGCAGCAGCAGCAGCAGCAGCAGCAGGCGGGCCAATGCTCCCCCGTTGAATTCAGTGGGGAATGAGGGCCCAGCGGAGGGGGTGGGGCTGCTGGGGGAGGATCACCTATCGAGTAATGGCTTTTTGGAGAACGGGGGGACGGGGACGGGAGGGGTGGCGCGAGAGGTGAGAGGTTGGGAGCCGAGGGTATCGTAGTGGAATGGGTAGAAAAAGGGGGAGGTGCGCGGGGGGGGGGGGGGGGGTGTAAGAAGTGTATGTACTCTGGTGTACGTTCAGTTTGTGGCACTTCCGCAGTGTTTCCCTCTCTTGCATGTTACGTGCTTTTTCTCGTTTGTACGAACGTTTCTCTTGTTTGTCTCTTCTCACGTTAGTGCTTTCTCTCTCTGTCGTTTTCCGTGGGGGTTTTTTGGGTTGTTGCGTTTACCCCCAAGTGCGTGCTCGTTTGGTCGTTTTACCATCTTCACGTGTCATGTTTTTGATGTATGCACCATTTTTCTCCGCTAGTTTTCTTCGACTACTATGTGCATTGTGAATCTTCTGTTTTTATCGGATTCAAACGCACACCTACATCCCCGCCCCTCCCCGCGGCGGGACGCTCCTGTCCCCCCCCTCTCTTCCCGCCCCCCCCCCCCCCCCCCCCCCCCCCCCCCCCCCCCCCCCACCTCCTTGGAGTCAAGGCCGCATGCGTGCTTTTTGTTGTGACCCTGTTCTGCTGCTCTCCTTATCTCTCAGGAGTGAATGTTTTTGTGTCCGTTTTCTCATTGTCTTGTTGTCTGTTGCGGTAGAGTTTGGGCCTATTTTGTGTGCATTTCGTGCTTTTGCCTTGTCTCCTAGGCTGAGTCCGGATTCTGGGTCCGTTTCATGGTACTGTAGAGTTTGTCTCGCGAAAGAAGGCACAAGAGATGAGAGTTTAGAGGGACAAAATGGGAGCTCGCAGCTGAGGTATACAGGTGTTGTTGTTGCTGTTGTTTGTTTTTGCTATTAATAGTTGAAAGACGGTGTTTTTTTGTGCCCCATTTTCTGCTCGCCTTGTCTCGCAGAGGCAAAAGCAGACAATCACTAAACACTACCAGGTAGGTGACAAGCACTAAGCTCAAGGTACACGAAGCAAGCGAGCAAAACGCCGTGTGCGGTGGTGTGCCCCCCCCCCCCCCCCCCCCCCCCCCCCCCAGCGGTTACGGGTTTACGCATGCATACCTACTATATAGCGTTGGCGCAATGTCCCCCCCCCCCCCCCGTCCCGGCATTGCAGGGATGCGAGGGTCTATGGTCATACGACTACGGCCGTGCATGATGATGAGTACACCCCCCCACCCACTCCCCCCCCGCTCCCCTTCCTCTTTTCCTCCCTAGCTCCCCCTTCGCCCTGGCGTTTTGCGCCTCCGTGATCCTCGTATATTGGAAACCCCTTGGTCGTCCTTTTGTTACGTGTTTGCCGCATTCTGAACGTGTGTTTTTTTTTTTCGTACATTGTTTGCTTTCTGCGTCCGGTCGACACTGCGCTGTTGATGCCTGTGTGGGTGGCTTCCTCCTGGGAGCAGGGCGCGGTGGGGGGGGTCTCTGCTTTGGAGGCTTCTCAGCGACCGCTTTCCGGTGAGTTGCGCTTTGGTGTGTTGCGTTGCGTTGCGTGGTGTTGTGTTGTGTTCGATG
>JARUPZ010000031.1:2931057-3008557 GCA_031213475.1 Nereocystis luetkeana
TTCACCTAGCATACCAGGTATTTGGTTCTGACTACCACAGTACGTCCCCCATAAATCACACCCGGTAGCAAGTATGATATATGTTTGCACTCTTGGGCACGAGTTTGGAAAGGATATTTGCCCCTCCCTCCTCCCCTCCCCCTCCCCCCCCCATCCCCGTTTTCACCTTGTTCTTACTTTTACATGTTCTGTACTTCATACCGGTACACGTTTGCGCGTTTATTCACGCCTACGTATACATATCTCGCGAGAAAAAAAAACTGTGTGGAGCCCGGATCGTTTTCACAACATGGTTATTTTTATAAAACTATGAAATACGTCAGCTGTGAGCTCGACTGATTAAATAGCTTGATACTCAGCTTTGCACGCTGCGTAATGCGTCTCGTCTATATCCCATTTTTTACTGAATTTACTTATTGTATGTTGATATTTTGTAGTTGATGACAGACTCTCTAACGATGGTGTACTGACTGCTTACCTTTTGCGTTTTTCGAGACAAAAGTTGGAAATGTATTGTCTCCCCCGTTTTTTGTGAGCCCTGCCTTATAGGGACGACCGTATAAATGCTCGTACGTAGGGGACCTTTTTTGTGTTCCTGGGCGGCGTTGCGACGTGATTGATGTACAAGAGTTGGGGGGGGGGGGGGAGTCGAACGTTTTGTCCGAGTGTTTTGTCTCTCACCCTCGGCGTCAAGAGGGCGCTATTAATAATAGTAGTACTAACCCCTTTAGAACCGCAGTCCCGTTTTGGGGACAAACTATTTGAAATTTGACTGGTTTGTCCCCAAAACGGGACTGCGGTTCTAAAAGGGTTAATAGCACCCATCTTTGTCGTGGTTTTGTTTTACATTGATTCCTATCTCTGCCGCTCTCTCTCTCTCTCGCTCTCGCTCTCGATCTCGCTCTCTCTGTCTGTCTCTCTCGCAGGACAACCCTAACGAGAGTCGGAGCTTGTATCGGAGGGCGGAGCAGGGGATTCGGATATGCGGTAGCTAGCTGAGCGGCAACAAGAGAGACTGAGGGGGCGGGGGGGGGGGAAGTCGGGGAGCAGGTCCCCACAGATCGATCTGCATTTTTTTTCGGGGAGGTGGGGGGGGGGGGGGGGGGGTGATGTTGGAGGCAGATCCCTCACATCAATCACTCCATGCCCTCTTTGTGTTTGCCCTATTATGGTGCTGGGGTTTGGGTTATATGGGGAGGGGGTTGGTGCTGGGGGATGAGGTCGGTGGGGGTCCCCCTACGCCTTCGAGCCTGTGCAAGCCGCGCTGCTGCGAAATGTGCTCCGACCCCATCCGATCGTCCTACGCAGACCCCGCTGGAATATTCTTGGAATACTGGTGTCGTGTTTTTTTGGGTGCGAACAAAAGAAATGGTTTTCGATGAGCCTGGCAGGTCGGGGGGAGGGGGGGGGGGGGAGGGGGGGGGGCTAGCCGAATATTTGGTCGCTTGGGTTTCGTGCCCAAACCGGTTCTTTCATAAATGAGAGTAAGACGCCTTGGGCGATCGTTTTTTTTGTTTTTTTTTTTGTTTTTCGTTTTTTGCTTCCCCCCCACCCCTCTCTTCCCTCTTATGATACCAAAGCAGAGGGTTGTGGTTGTTTGTTTTCGAAGCGTGTCGACCAATAAGATGGCTACTTTACCGATCACCTCTCTCGCTGTTGTTGCAATTTCTGCGTACTCTACTGCTTCTACTCTTGAAGTACTAGTATGTAGTAGTAGAGCTATATGATACAAATAAACGGGGAAAACGAATGCCCCACGTGGCTCGCGCGACAGACTGAAAAATCGAATGGCGACGATGGTTGATTGCGTAAACACGCCAACCATTGTTGATTTTGCCCCCCACCCCCCCCCGTAATACCGGCGGCGGTGAACATGGTTGGGACAGAAAAATAACACGTGCAAGCCGCATGATACCGTATACCCCCACCCTCTTTCAGTCGTGGTTGACTCCGAACTACTTTTCTTTTCGTGATGGCGTCTTGTTGGGCGGTGGATGGGGGCGGGACGGGGTGGAATGAGATGAGGCGGGGACGCTATAGAAAAAGGGGAGGAGGGGAGGGGAGTGGTGTCGATGCAGTGACCGAAAAATCGTGACTTAGCGGTGGTAGGTACAAAAGAGGTACTTCTACTGTAAGCCAAACTGTATGGCCGCAGCAGCGGCAGCGGCAGCAGCAGCAGCAGCAGCAGCAACGCCGAGTGAGCCTTGATCCAGCAGGCACGCGTGCGTGCGGTGTTGGTGGTGTTGGTGGTGGTGGTGGTGATAGTAATGGTGATCGTCGGTGTGTATGGTATTTTAGCGCCGCTGCTCGATTTTTTACGTGGCTGGGGTGGGGGAGGGGGGAAGGGAGGTCAATAGCGAAATACCTGGTACGTGTTAACACGAGTTGTCGTGAATTGTGATGAATTGTATACGACACGCATACCTATTTTGCGCTGAGAACATTATTCATGACAGGTTTGTTTGTTTTTTTTTGCTCGTGCTCACGTCGTTGCAGGGTTATTGTATCGGACAGGACGGACGCCTCGCCTGCCTTTGCTCGCACTGGCTTGCCTCCGTTTCTATAACACGTGTGTACATAACATGCTGTCTTTTCCTCAGACACACGTCGATACGATTAAGGCACCGTCGCTTGTCAACCCACAGAGAAAGGCCCCAGCCATGATGCATGTTCCGGTGAAAATGTTTCTGTTTTTTTTTTTTGAGAAGTTAGCGGAAGAATCCAATTCACCGACACACGTCAAAACGACGCGCGGCTGTCTCCTTCCTCCCCCCGCATGATCATAAGTTCCTCCGCCTACGTACCTCCGTCGGATGAGATCGGACGACGACAGAAGGAGAACAAGTATGACTGCGAAAATCCTCCATCTATTGCTGTTGCTGTTGCTACTGCTGTAGTCACCTTTTCGGTTGATTGCTGCTTTTGAGGGAGCAGCACGAGAGGCACTCATCATGCATTGGCACCATAAATCGCGGGGTCCATCGAGCTCCCTCGCGAGCAGCGAGCTCCGTTACCATGGTGGTTTTCGGCATCTCTCCGACAGTCCTCTCCGGCTTCACAAAAAAAGTAGGTCGCTCGGTGGCGAATTGCTTTGCGTGTCAGGCAAAGGTACCGCTTGTAGTTCCGAACGAGGACGTGGGGCCACGTGCGCGTCGAGAAAGACGAGATAGTTCTTGCCCGCCTTTTTTCCGATGTGGTCGATTGTTTTGAGGGTCCCAACCCTCAATCGGGTTTGTTCGGTCGTACAGTAGTAGTAAAAATCGAGCAATCTTGAGTATGGTCACCGTATTTTTGTGCGAGTCGCTGAAGAGGTGGGACTCTGGAATCTCTGAAAGTACTGGAGTAGTATCCGAAAGGAGGGAACACAATGACACCCTGCATTTCGATGTTTCCTATAGTAATCAGGGGAGGCCAATCAAGTGCCCTAGCTTTTGCTGGGGGTCTCCTATATAGCCCAAGGCATCATATTTGTGTACTCTCGTATACGGATGCTCCCTCCAAATATCCGTGCGTGTTACACGTCCGTTCGTTCCTATTAATAGGAGTGTACGATCTCTTAGGCGTTTCCGTCTGGACTAAATCTCAAACCACTGCCGTGAAGAAAAGATGAAGCGCACTTTTTGACTTGATCATCAGACGCCAACAATATTATACTTGACCGCCGATTATCGCGTTTCTTGACCGATTGTCGACCCCCGATCATCGCGATTCTTGGAAGACGATTATTGACCACGATTTCATAGTATCCCGGCGAGGCTTTCGTACAACGACAGGTAGATGGCGTCGTTGCGTCGGGGGGCGGGGGCGAGTGCATTGGGATTTGTATACCAGTGCTAACCCCCTTTAGGGCTGCACTCCCGTCATAAGAACGAAACACACTTGGAATTAGAGTGTGGTGGGGTTGGGGATCGTGTGCAATCATTCGTGTGACTTTGGGTTCATGTTCAGTGCAGTCGTATAGGGGACGAGGAGAGCGTACTCGTAGTTAATGCATAATGCGTTCTTATTCCTGTCATGCAAAGAACAAATAAATGTGATATGATACGAGTATCGGGCTATAAAAGTGGTTACGAGATATCCCGTAGTATCAAAGCCCTGAATACCCTGAGAGTATGTTCCCGGAGCTCTGAAATTTCCCTTGTAGAACAATCATTGGTTAGGACATGGTTAGGACAGTCGATAGGAGGAGACTAGACAAAGCGCCCGATACTACAGTACATCATATCACATTAGCCCACCCTGCTGGGCATTCGTCTAAACAGACTACACCACGGTCGATGGATGATAACGGAGTTCATCCGAAAAATACCGGGAAAGGAGGCCGAAGATGTGGCTATTCGAAACAACGAAATTAGGGTATAGATTTCCCCACACCTCGTAGTGGGGCCTAGGCGTCGCTGACAGTGTTTTTGTCAGAAACGCCTGCTGAAAGCGGGGGTTAAAAACCAAAGCAGAAAAGGGAAAAATGTCGCGTGGCTAGTTGATAAAAAGTATGCCCCAATGCAGCAGCGCCTCCCCCGGCTGGTAAAGTGCTTGTAAGGATTACTTCGGGCTGGTTAAAATATCGATAGTTACCCCTATAACTCAGCAGGTAATACCTTAACATTTGGCGTCGTCGAGGACATGGGTTCGAATCTCACCTTGAGCGTTTAACGCTTGCGCGTGCTTCCCTAAAAACACATCTCCCTGGTTCCCCAGGTATTGAAACGAAGCGGGTAGGTCATCGTAAGGCCGTATGCGGTACCGACGCCCCACAATCCCACCGTTCTGAGGGGAGGGGAGTGTTGTAAGGATTACCCTGGGCTGGGTAGTTGATCGATTTTTTACCCCTATAGCTCAGCAGATTACACCTTCACACGCACAAGTCCTCCACATCTACACGTTCGCGTGGATCCTGTTACTACATATAACGTTAGTCTGAACGTACGCGTGGATTATATCGCGTTCATCTGAAAGTGCAACGCGTGCAGCATGTGAGACGAAGCTATGGAGCTGAATGGGCAACCTATCTACTCAGTATTACTTCATGGATAGCAATAGCATTGACAGCAAAAAATATTATTGCACAATATCTCTCCACACCACACCACACACCCCACCGCACCGCACCGCAGCGCTTAACCAAAACAAATTTGGTAAGACCAGTATACCAGGTAATCTTTCGAAGTCGACAACGAATACTGCCGGGCACCTGGTACCAGGTATTAAATAGCACCACCAAGTAACAAAATAAAAACGTAACAATAACAATCCCATGAAGTAGCTGTACAACAAACACGGCGTGGATAGCACTTCCTACTGTAGCAGTGCACCAAAGCGCACACGCAACACACCCATGTATCTCCCTTGCAGGAACAACGGCGAAATGCCGGGCAGGAATAATACAGAGCACGACCACTACTGTAACTATACAGGGCGCCCGCCAAGACTAGCACCAGCAGGCGACATCATCGACGCTCTCCTTCGACTTCTGGCCGAAAGGTTCCCGTCCCCGCCTCCGACACCGTCGCCGGTGGCGCTGCTGCCGCCGCCGCTACCCGCACCCTCTCGCGAGTCGACGCGCTTCATATCGTGGGCTGGGCCGTTGGAGTGGCCTCGCGCCTTTCCTCCCGCTCCCCCGCCGCTGCCAGAGGCATTGTTGTTGTGGTTATCGATGCTGTTGTTGCTGTTGCTGCTATGAGTGTTGTTGTTGTTGCTGTTGTTGTTGCTGCTGCTGTTGCTCCCGTGGTCTCTCCGCTTGCGACGCAGGTCGTCGCACAAGCGCGCCATCCTCATCCCGTCGCTCTCCCGTAGCGCATCCGCCTGCAACCGTCTTGCTTGCCCCTCGCCCATGCGAGAGTCCCTCGGCACGACGTGCCACCTCTCCCGGCGTTGCTATGGCAAGAGCAAGGTCAAGTTCAAGGTCAAGTTCAAGGTCAAGTTCAAGGTCAAGTTAAAATTTGAAACTTCAAGTTCAAGTTCAAGGCCCAGTTAAATATCAAGTCAATGGTCAACTTGAAACTAGTGTTCAAATTCAAGGTCATGCTTAAGTTTGAATTAAAGTTCAAATTCAAGTTCAAGACCGAGTGTAAGTTCAATTTAAGTTCAAGGTCAACGACAAGTTTACGCTTACGTTCAATTTCAAGTTCAGAATTAAGTTCAAGTCCAGCTTCGACTCTAGACCAAGCTGAAGTTCAGGGTCAAGGATAAGGGCAAGGAGGCAGACGGGCAGAAAGGTGGAGTCAAGGCTGTCAATAGGTCTACGTATAGGGGGTGAGGGTTGCTGGTGATGTTGCGGCTGGGGCTGGAGCGGGAGCGGGGGTGGAGGGGGGATTGGTGGCGTTTCCTTGCCAACGACAGAAGTGAACCCGCAGGGTGGGGGTGGTGAAGGAAGCGGTAAGTTTAGCTGTGGTTGATGACGACGCCGTCTCGCCAAACAAACAAGTACTGAAAGCGGATTCTGGACGACCCACGGAGAGCGATAGTAGGGGGGAAACGTCGGAGGAGTTCCCGCAGGGGCAACCAAAAGGGCGCAGCCGGAACCAGGGCCGTACACGAAACGTACCGCGCGAGCGTTCCGCCTTTTGTGCCGCGTAATCAAGAGCAGTTTTTTTTCATGCGCGTGGCTACTCCTTTCGACCCGAAGAAGGAAGACGAGAAAATCGGTGTACGTTCGCAATGAAGCGGCTTGGCAAGCCACCGTTCTACCCTCTCCCCACTCCTCTCGTGTCTGGGCGTTTCGCATCGTACCAAAAGCGAACAAACAAATAAACAAAAAACACGTGCACAAACACGCAGAAAAAAAAGGAAACATCTAACCAACCTAACAAACAAAGCACACAAACCTCAAGCGAGACCTTCTGGACAGGATGCTCGTCCGGCAGCAGTCCTCTCTCTCTCGCCGACAACTCCTCGGACGCCCCAACCTCCCAGATCCGTCTGCTATCCCCGGTCGGCATTGCTTTAAAAGCGGTCTCCGCCGCTTCCACCGGAACCGCGGTCGCGTCCACCCTCGGGCCACCCGCCGCCCTTCCTGCAACCCCCCCCTCCCCCTCTCCCCCCCTCGCTTCCTCGGAGCCGCTGTGAGCGGGCGCCGCCTCATCGCGATCGTCATCCATCCCGCTACCGCTAACTCCACCACCACCACCACCACCACCACCACCACCACTGCTACTGATACCAATACCACTACCGGCACCGTCGCCGCCGCTGCTGCTGCTGCTGCTGCTGCTGCTGCTGTCGCGGCTAGCGTTGTCACTGCCGATCGATCGCGCCGTCACAGGCGTCCTCGTGCGCATACCTCCGCCGCTGCCACCGCTACCGCCGCCGCTGCTGTTGCTAGGGCTGATGACGGCGATCGTGGAGGTGGTTGTTGTGGTCGTGGTGGTGACGAGTGAGAGATTGTTGGCGGCATCTGCTCCACCTGCTCCGCCGGGGGGGGCTCTCGGGGGGCGTCGGCTGGCCCTGGACTGCCTCTTGGTTACCTGTAACCGGAAGAAGGTTCACAGGCATGTTTGGCACGAGGGGGGGCGGGGGCGGGAGGGGAAGGGGGGGCAGTGGTGACAATTATGACAAACCGAAAGTTGAGCGCGCGCGAGTGGCATTTCTCTCCCACACTGCCGGTTTGCTGCCTTCTACCGAGAGGAAGGGGGGGGCGCGTACGTCACGCCGAGAACCGCTCACTAGGATAACTTATACATCACTCTTTCTTGATGTACAGGTGTTCTTTTTTTCGTTTCCAAGCTAAAAGCCAACTGGATACATCTCCTAAAGACAGACGTGGCATGTGTAAAATCTCGCCAAGGCTGGAAGGAGGAGGACGAGGACGACAAGGGAGAAGCCGAGAAGGAGAAAGGGGGCCTTTCGTCGACGAGTGGGCGACCACAGCAGAACAGGGCTGACGCTCTAGTACGAACCAGCCAAACCAGGCTTGCGGCGAGCAAGGGTTGTTTATGACTCGACCCAGCTTCGACAACATGGTTGAAATATACTTGAGCTTAAACACTAAACCTAGCCCTAGCCCAGACCTCGACCGCTTGGGGAAAATTCTCGCAATATTCTAGGGTGTAATGGGGAGCCTGGACTGTCAACCATTTCCAAGAAACTGGGGCGAGTCGTAAATAGTACTGGCTGCGGTTGCGGTGTGTATCACCGTCACACAGCGGACTTCTGTTCAGCTGCGGCACTTGGACCCGTCTTTACTGGAAGCTACCAGCACCGCTGGAGCCCCACTATAGTGCCGGAACCGACGCTATCGAAAGAGAGCTCTCAGCAGTGCCGGTTTACGGCGCTACGGGCCTCTCGATGGTGCACGGGGTGAACCCCTCACGTTAGTACAAAACCCCCCAGCCTTGATCCTCGGCTATTCTAAAGCTGTAGTAATATTTATCACACGTCGGGTTTTTTTCGGGTGAGATACGGAGCTCCTCGCGTTTAGACGCCACGCGAAAATATCAGGTGCACCCCCCCCCCTCTATACCGTGGGAGCATGCCACAGACTTTAAAGAACAATTACGTGGTGGGGTCGATGCGTACACTATACGTACACGCGCCTTGTCCCGAGCGCCACCGCTCACTCCCGACGACTTGGAGGCGCCCACCCCGAAAGCCGTATTTTCTCCGCCCGCTGGCTCTCCCACATCCGCTTTGCCGGAGGCATCGCGTCCTGCGCCACCCGAACTTTTTGCCGAACCGTCGCTGCCTTTGACGTGCAACCCGCTCTGTACGGCCGCACGGGTTTCCTCTTGCACCGCGGCCCTCCAGTCCTGATTTTCGAAAGGGAGAGAAACGTCGAAAGAGCGCAGGGTTTGTGAGTATGCACGCCCGCCGTACGCATACGAACGAGGAACGGGCAGGAGCGGGGAAAACAGGCGAACCAGACACGTAGAGCGAGTTAACTTTAACGAATTTATTATATATTAGACGTACAGTACTTCGTCAGTGTCGAGGAAAAAATACAAAACAGCAGCACGTACGTACCGGCGAGATTTTTCCGACGCAAAGCCTCACGCACGACGCAGGTACCGCATCCCTTCAACAGGCCGCCCACGATTATTTTGTTTTCACGTTTCACACAACGGCACGATGAGCGCTCTATAGGATGAGGAGACCAAAAGACGCCGATACGGGGAGGCTAACCTTCTAAACGAGAAAAAACGGAAGGCAACGGCGAGGCCGACAAGCGACCGCACCACCGCTCGCATCACGTGGCACTGACCCCAACCGCGTTGCCCGCGTGAGCATATTTCCCCACCAAAGCGGGCGGCGGCGCGGCTCAACGAGAGGAGAGCGGGTCTCAGGCATCGCTGGGGCTATGGTGCTATTAATACCACTAGGCGCGTCTTTAGTCAGCGCTTTGTCTTCCCGTAGCTAAATACGGAACGGAACGCACAAGGAACGGTTACACCGCATGTCTGACCGTTACCGCACGCCTGGCGGCTACCGCATGTCTGACCGTTACCACCACCTACGGTTACGGCTACCGACGGATACGGCTACTGATGGTTATTGCTATTGACGGTTACGGTTATCGGCGGTTACGGTTACCGACAGATATGGTTACCGACGGAGCCTTGCTACCTCAGGGGTTGCACTTTTGAGGCCATGAAGCCTCTCTCGTGGAGCTCCTTGATTGAGGAGGCACCCATTGTATATTTTGGGTCCGACGGTACTCAGTACATCTATACTAAAAAAATGCCCGATAATTTCGTAACCCATAGGGATAGTGTACCCGGGGTAGGGTAGCTTGCATGTTTCCTCAACGTCGGGTGGTTGGTCGAGTTTCAAATAGTACTAATAGTGCTACTAATTTGGTGCTACTAGTACTACTAGTATTACAGTAATAGTACTAGTAGTACTAGGGTTTAGTACCATTAGGACACAGTAATAGTACTATTAATAGTAGTACTATTAGGACCATTAGTGTTGCGGGGGAACATAGTATTCAGGACCCATCCTATTCCCTTTTTTTTTTTAATCCTCACTTCCTACTTTCCAGCCTAACTCGTAGGAGGTTTTACCCTCAGCGATCTTCTGGACGAGCCGTGGTCACAGGTGTTGTCCCTTCTCTCTCCCGGTACGAGCCTTTATTTTTTGCCCCGCATAAGGTTCAGCATTCCCACTGCTCGTCGATTTTCATCAAATGTAGCTAACTCACGCTCTCGCGCTTTCCGCTAATCAATTTTATTGTACAAGAAAAAGTCCCTACGAGCATGCACTCGGTGAGACTTGAACCCACGAAAATGATCTTGATAGACACGCGGACCACCTGCCAGGCTCACTGAAACCAATATATTCCAGGGTTTTTATCAAGCATATTCGCTCCTGATTACTATGGTCCCACGAACTACTCCTAATCGCATACAGCTCCCCAAACGAGGAGTCTCGGAAACAATAGGACCCATTATATACTCCAAAAAACTCTATATTGCATTTTTACTAAGCGTACTTGTTCCTGATTACTATGCTCCCCCGTACTACTGCTAATAACATACAGCTCCCCAAACGAGGAGTCTCGGAAATAACAGGTGCTACACTACTACCAATAGTATAGT
Source organism: Nereocystis luetkeana (assembly GCA_031213475.1). Taxonomy (NCBI): domain Eukaryota; class Phaeophyceae; order Laminariales; family Laminariaceae; genus Nereocystis; species Nereocystis luetkeana. Next base: position 2,941,590 of record JARUPZ010000031.1, read on the forward strand.
ACTCCCTACCGTGGCGCGCGTGAACGTTGCCGTTACCGACGGTTACCGCTACCGACGGTTACCGGTACCGACGGAAACGTGGTAAGGATACCGCTACCGGCGGTAGCATGGTGTAGAGAGGAGGTCGAGTCGTGACAATAGCGCCGACTTCCCTCGCCTTGAAAGTGACGTTGGCCCTCTGAAGACGCAGCACCTTGAGCACCGTTGGGTCTTCCTCCTCGTCCCGGACGACGTGGTCTCCCGCGACACAGCCCGACGGCGCCGCCGCCAGGTTGAACCTATGATGTACGCAAGGCCGGCGGTGTAACGGAAAACACATTAAGCATGAAAACAAATAGCAAAAAACAAAAACTACAGCAGCAGCAGCAGGAACAACAACAACAACAACGAACGACAACAACAGCAACGACAGCAGCAACAATGGTAACAATAACGTCTTTGACTACCACAGTGGTACAGGACACCTATGTCACAACATAACCTGGTACATACTAAGAAAACGAGCACGAAGCAAGCCATGCTGAGGTTTTCAGGAACATGTTAAATTTCGGGAGTCGACACTCTCTGGAGAAAGTCAAGAACTTAACAGTACCCATTCTCCAGACAAGAATTCCAGCCTAGACGACCTTTCCTGTTTCATGCCGTATGAAAAAGTGTCCCGTACTGTACAATGCTGTACAATGTACAAGGAAGCTATCGTGTTGGCGCGCCGGCAAACCACAACGGGCTGCTGCTGCTGCTGCTTCTGCTGCTGCGCCGTGGCTACCACGTTCCTACGGTGCGAAGCACAAACGGGAGCGTAGCCCCGGCTCGGCCCGGCCCGCGGCTGCCTTCTTTTCCTGTTTCGACCCGAGATTGGGAGGCGTTTCGTCATGAAGCATATCGGTACCGGTACCAGGTACTGCTGTGACAAGAGAGGTGCAGCGCTGATACCCACGAGTAGTGCTGACGGGGACGCGGGGGGAAGGAAAGCTGGCGCCGCCTCCACCTTCTCGGCTGCACCATGCGGTGCTGTTTTTCAGGGAAGGACATCGAACAAGAACCGAGTTACATACCATGCCATACCATACCATACCATACCATACCATATCATACCATCGAACGAAAAATCAAATCGATACGATAGTTCTACTGCATACTCGACACGTCTATACTGTACGCCGAAAGTATTCGTCCAATTCATATCAGCCTTAACAATACGGGAGGAGGGGGGGGGCGCATTCATTTGCTGCTTGCCTTAGCAATTCGATCCTTGACTGTGGGGAGGGGAGTGGAAGGCAAAACGCGCTCCATGCGATACACAGCATCGAAGCGCTACCCGGGTTGTTTTTCTCATCCCCTTCAATATCTGCGCCCTTCTTTCTGACTCCCTCTTTTAGGCGAGACTAAGGATCAGCGTCGCACAGCAGGCTCTTCTCCCCCCTCCCCCCTCCCCATACTAACGGTACGTGCCTTACATTTGGCTCAGCCCTTTTCTCCCTCATCGACTGCCGTCGAATTGATATACCTCATATCGATATATCGATGTTTCGATATATCGGAGTTTCCCGAGCTCCTCCGATGGGGGCGTGCCACCATCAATCGACCCACACTATTTCCCATCGCGACGTGTACTTTCTATTTCCACACCTGTAGGCAGGCTTTTTGCAGCAAGGGTAGTGTCCGTCGGCAACCCCGGGTCCTCCAGCTTCCGACCCAACGCCTCCACCTCCACTCGGCCCTCCCCCCTCTTCCGGAAAACACGCCTCGAGGGGATGAGAGTGGCACTGCCCTATGTTTCCTGCCAGGAACACCTCGCTGGTCGAACCGAAAGCGGGCGTCACGGACAAGACAGGACAAGTCAAGACAAGTCCACAGGCAAGGTCGAAACAAAAAAAGCAATTTCAAGGCGGTCGCATCGTCTGTACCACTTTTTCTGGAAAATTTAGGACCGCTTAGGTATTCACATTGATGCTCAAACAGTCCTTACAAATCCGGACATAATGGCGAACAGCGGAGAAGCAAGGGCCTGCCTCTCGGTGGCTTAAGGATACCACGAGCTTCCGTGGCGCAGGAGAGGTACGACCGCTTGTACACGGTGGGGTGGGGCAGCACCGCTAAGCTGGTCAAGAATAGAAATCAACACCGTACCGCTAGCTAGTTTGAACAACTTCGTAGAGTGTTGGAACACGGACTTTGAGGTTAAGACAGTCTGTAATTAACAGTTGGTGTGTAGTCTCCACGCGAAACGGTTCTGGTTCATGATAGCCTGCATCGCACGGATTGACACAAATCATTCCAACATAGATTACGATGCAAGCTGACGGACAGCGTGTGATCTGCTCGTTGTCGAGTGGTATCGGTCATGAAGGTATCATTTTCCCCCGTGTTAAAAATCCGTGCCCTTTCCCCTCCCCAAATCCCTCTCTCTCTCTCTCGCTCTCCCTATCTCTCCCTCTCTATCTGCCTCTCTTCTCCTTCTTTTCTCCTTCTCCCTCTCTCTCTTTCCCTCTCGCTGCGTTGTAATCTCGCTCGTTTCGCTCTCTAGATTCGTGTCATTCAGCGTCGATCACCCGCCCTCGACGAAAAACAGCTGCTGTGTCAGGCCCCACAGGAGCCAATATACGGCGGTGTGACTCATGCCTCTTCGGTGCAAAGATAAAACGTTTCGGGTCAACGATCATGCGTGTGTTGATCATATTAGGCAGTGTGTTTCTCTCTCTCTCTCTCTCTGGACCTGGTCTCGCGCTTGTTTCGCGCACCACTAGGTTTTGCTCACCCGCACTCGACACAAAACAGCTGCTGCGTCAGCCCCCACAGGAGCCAATAAACGGCGGTCCAACTCATGCCCTTTCGATGCAAAGATGTGACGGTTCGGGTCAAGCTCCAGGACGAAAGCGCCGCATGCCGCCGCACGAGCCGACCGCGAAAGTCAACCACGGGAGGCGCCGACGGACACGTCATAACATCGTGCGCCTAGTCGGAGGTCGGCAGGAGGGGGGGAGGAGGGGGGGGGCAAGGAGAAAAACAAGCGCGCACTCAGCTCGGAGTCAATCACGGCCAACGCCCCTCTTGTTCGTGGGAGGGGCCTTCATCCGACCCCAGAACTGACGTTGGACGATGATCGGCGGCGGCGCAAAAACAACACCGTGTAGAAAAAAATATATATATAAGCTTAGTCTCATGAAAAATCGAACCGACTGATGATGAATAGAATCGCCAACATATCATAGAAACCCTCATGGGAGACAGGTAGGATGTCCAAAACAATACGCGAGGGCAGTGGCCTCGGTGTCAACCCCCTGTGATCGTGTGAAGGGGAACCGTCGCCAGTAGTCTCATGCTGCGGCGCATGTCGTGTCGTTGCGCAGTTCGGAGAAACGCCCCTACTATACTCTAGCACAGGCCGGGTAGCCCCGTGTAGGCGATGCTGTAGTCGTCATGTAGGTATGTTCACCACCTTGTTTGCCCTCTGAAGTCCGAAAAGGTTGTAGGAAATCCAGCCCCACGAAGCTCGAATCGACGGACGGGTGCAAAAAACATCAACCTATCGTACTATGTTTTATTTTCGTCAGTCGCGGCAATATAGCATTGCTGACAAGGTCAAACAAGAACAACCGACAGCGCGCTCGAAGGGCACATTCTCTCGTGAGGCCCACTAAATTTGGACAGCCAGTTGGCTGCGCCGCCAAGCTTGGCTTTCACAGCTAAGCTTTCGAAACGCCCGGCGCCCCGTCTATTTGGTCTCTTTTTTAAAAGCGTAGCACGTACCTCTAGCAAGCACCTCGAAGCGCTTTAGCGTGTATAAGAACATAAATACCTACAGTAGTACATACCAGGTGTGTTTCTAACTCTGTAACAACAGCAGCAGCCACAACAATAACGACAAAAGCAACAGCAACAATATAATATCAACCAACACCACCGTCAACACTAACAACAATATCAACCAAACACCACCACCAACACTAACGACAAACACAACATCAAACAGTCACAACAATCTCTTCTACTCGACAGACAAGGGACCCACACCCGTGCAAAGGGTGGGTGCGAGCAGGGGCGCGGTGGTGGGAGAGAGCGCGTTGTCGGCGGCACCTTCTGCGTGAAGAGCCCGGCGCAGTGGCGGCAGCAGTGGATGGAGTGCTCGCTGCTCGGGGAGCGGTCTCGGAAGTCCAGCTCGATGCGCTTCTTGTGCACGCGGCTGAGCAGCTTATCCTTACGGTCTTCCGCCACCGTCAGCTGCTCCAGAGTCACCGTCTTCCCTCGCAAAAACGATTGCGGTGGCCCGGGACGAGCACGGTTTTCAATGTGGCGGAGGCAGTGCGCGTTCGGCAGTGTGGGTTAATTGAAGAAAAAAAAATGAGGGTGTTTCGTAAGGCACGATGATGGGGCGGGGGGGGCTGTTCTGTCCGCATCAACCAATGGAAGACAACATCCAAGTAAAGAGAGAAAACACATTTAATAACAAGCTTTTTTTAGCTTCGCACGTTCGCTCATCCTCCTCTTTTCCGACACTCCCGGCGAGCCCCAGAAGCAAACGCGCCCAGAGCCCTAGCCAGAGCTAGAGCTCTGCACAGGCCTCCTCCCCTTCTCCCCTCATGCTAGGGTCGGAGTCTATGGTCATACAACTACGGCCATGCATGACATGAGTACACCCCCCCGCGCGCCTACCCATCCACCCACCAACCCACCCACTCATCCCCGGCGATTTTCTTGCATTTCTCCACGAGGTCACCTTGGCGAGCTGAAGCACCATCTTCTCGCTGAGGCAAGACAGGTCGATGGGCAACTTCACAATCTCCGCCAGGTGCTCGCCCACGAACGCCAGGCACTCCCCAACAAGCCTCCGCATCTGCAGGAAATCCGACGAAATGAGTATGGACACCACCAGGGGCACCTGCCGCCAGTACAGCACGAGTCGCGGTTTCCGCGCAGAGTAAAAAACAGTGTACCCACGAACGAGGCGTAAGCGATGGCAGGAGGGAGGGGGGTGGGGGGAGGGGGGCGTACTCATTTCTTGCGTGCCTCAGCCATTTGACATTAACCACGCATCCCTTCCGGGGAGTGGGGGGGGAGGGGGGGCAGGAAGGGGGAGAGGAGGGGGTGGAGGGCAGGAAGAGAGGGGGCGCGGGGGAGAGAGGGGGTTGGGGGAAGCGGGTGGGGGCGGGGGCAAAAGGGGGGGCGGGGGAAGGCTGCATCTTCGACGCCGAGTTCTACCGTGAGGTGCTCTCAGGCTCTACAGCATTTAGAGTGGGTGTTGCTTACCTTACCCTGGATACAGAAATAAAAAAAAGTCTAGACCAACCGCGCGCCCGGTCCAAACAAGAGTGAACCATCGGGCGGAGCGGAACATCCGTCTACCTGTCCGCCCCCGTGCCCACAAAACGCCTCCTGAAAAGGGAACCATCTTCACGGATGATCTGACCGACACAACTCCCGGAAAGGAAGGGTACCATGTTAACCCACATACAACTACGAAACGTCGGCGTTTGGGGTACAATCTACCTAAAAAACAGAGTAGAAAATGATCGCCGTGGTAATGATAGGGTGAGAGGAGGCCCTCGACCAAGAACAGAAAAGAGGGATGATGCAGTACGTACGCGATTAAACCCGCTTGACCCTCTCCGGACTTGAGAGGGGAAGCATTGACAATTGACAACAAAAAATGGCGCTCAATAGCCACGGCCACCTGCAGGACTTGGGGGGGGATGATACAGAACGGTGTCCGGAGTCACCGTGCAACGAGGAGTACGGCGCGGGCGCGACGCGATCCTGCCCGTACCACGTACATGCTGCTGTTTCCTCACGCTGCTGGTGTACGGCTCATAACGCCAAAGTTAACATTCGTTTTTGGTCGCGATCGGAAGGGGTCCTAAAGGAGTTAAGAAACTCTTGCGTTGAGCCAGGCTCCGGTTCATGCGGGAGGCAGGGCGTGTCCTGTACTGCTGCAGCTTTCAGTGTCAAAACACTGTCTTTCTTGCCGTTTCGTACAAGAAAAAAGTCTACTTAGCGAAACAAAAGTTATAAAAAAACTCCCAATATTCTTTCGTGCTGTCGCGCACTGGCTGAATCATATAACTTTTTTGTGGGTTTCAATCGGCGGCCATCCTCGATGCGTATTAACGAGATGTCTCTCTCTTGGTTCGCCTAGCGGCAAAGTGGAGGGTCACGACGAGGACCGACCGACCCTCCACCCGCCTTCCCTGCCCCCCCATCCCCGCCCCCCTCTCCCTTCCTTTTCGCGTTCACGCCCTGCACTACAGCATCGCTATTCGTTGATTTTCATTGACGCGGTGCGCTACACTCAGCCAGTCGTAACTTTTTGTGACCGCGGATTAGATTTCAAGGAAATGATCACACCAATATCGTCATCTGTCACGCGATGCGACAAGAACCGTAAACAAAATAGCACCTTCAGAAGGGGAGCTTTAGGTCGGGTGGCCTCCACGATATCAACGTTGCCGCTGCCGTTGCCGCTGCCGCCACCGCCGCCGCTAGCGCTGGGGTGGCTGTGGTCGTTTTTGTCAGTGCAGCTGCTGCTGCTCCGACCGCCGGTGCTGTGTATGTACTCGAACAACCACTCGAAGATGCCAACATCACAGTGCACGAGAATGTCGACCTCATCGTAAGGGTTGGGTCCCTGCTGGACGAGGAAGACCGTCGCGGAGGCACAGGGAGAGGTTAGGTGAGTGGCGCCGGGATGGAAAAGACGTGCATTACAGAAAGGGTAGGATAGGCCATACGTAACAACACAGCAAAGCACAGCAAAGCACAACAAAACACAGCAAAGCACAGCAAAGCATCACAGCACAGCGCAAAGAAAACATACAGAACAACACACGAAAGCACAGTTATACAGCACAGCAATGCATAGCACGCTACAGCAGCACACCACAGCAGCACGCTACAGCAGCACACCACAGCAGCTATTACGGGGGACCACATTTAATAGGACCAAATATTGTTAGTAAAAATGGTTAAATATATAGGTTTTATGTATACCATACGTCCTATTAACTATGGCCCCCCGTAATAGTGCAGCAGTACAGCACAGCAGCACAGCAGTACTAGTATAGCACAGTAGTACACCACAGCAGTACAGCACAGCAGTGCAGCTGAACAGCACAGCACAGCACAACAAAAGGCCCGGGAGGAGTACTCCCGATCAGAATTCGACGTCCGCTCCACCGACGATTTTTCTGAATCTGGAAGAATACCCTTGTGACGACAGATGGGTACGCATCTTCTGGTGAGAATATATATATATATATATCCGCAGACGACATAAAAACACGCCTCTAACGACACAAAAAAACGCGCCTACGGTGACAAACGAAACCGCTACTGGCTCTCTTACACTGGTGTACGCCACCGGCACCAAACACGTCTCGAATGACATGATAAAAACATGCGTCCGATGATAAAAAAACACACGATTCTATTGGCATAAAAACACGTCTCCGAGGATACAGCAACACCTCTATTAATAGTGACGTAAGAACAGCTACCGGCTCTCTTATACACGCCACCGATACCCGCCCGCCCGCCCACTTTATCTCTCGGATCGCACTCACCCCCACGAGGTAGGACTGGAAGTACTTCATTTCCCTCAGCAAAAGCGCCCTCTTGCAAGAAAAATCTTCGAGCACACAATTAAAAAAAGCAACGAAAAAAAACGCCACCACAGCACCCGTTTGGAGTTGCGTCGCCACCGACCAGACGGGGTTCGTCGAGGGAGAAGAGGAAGTGCGCGTCAGCAGGGGTGGGGACGGGGGCGGAGGCGGGGGCGGGGGGGGGAGAGAGACACTCGCGCGTCATATGTACGACGAGAAAGGGAGCCCGGCATAGCTGCAAATAGGTGATGCGATGGCTGACGGCACTCTTGCCCCTTGACGAACAGCCGCCAAGAAACCTCCCACACTAAAACGATTACATTGAGCCTCAAGAGACCTTGACGGGTCAACACTAGACCGTCAACCGACGTCTTCTTGCTGCAAGACACCTGGGAGTTCCAACGTGCGTGACGGCGGCGCTCAACGCCTGCATCGCAGGGGAAGACGGAAGACGACTGCTCGTTCAAAGAGAGACATCCAAACCCGGCGTAGCAACCCTGCGCTTGGAGGGAAACACATAAAAAAGAAAAAACGCTTGCGCCTAGAAAATCAACGAATAAGGCGAGGCGACGAGGAGCAAAAACAAGGCTAAAAAAATCGTTCGCGCTAGTGAGTGCTCTTGACCCGTGCTCGTATCGCCAGACGTGCGAGCTCAGCGCAGTTAGAAAATAAACGTGGCCTTTTACCACACACGGCCGACCGCATCGTGCAACACTACAGCGAAGGCGGCGGCGGCGGCAGCTGCGGCTGCGCATCGTAGTACACCTAGCCCCCCCCGTCTCGTGCCCTACCTCTGGTTATTCCACGACTTTCGTCGCACACGTGAATTGTGACGACGTCGCCGCCGCCGCCGCCGCCGCCGCCACCGCCGCCACCGCCACCGCCGCCTTCGCCCTGGCCGTCGTCCTCGCCCGCAGACCCTCGAACCGTCCCACCCCCACCGCCCGTGCCACTATCGCTCTCTCGCTCGCTAGAAGGCCCCGTCCCAGACGCGAACATGGGCGATTGATGGCGTTGAAGCTGGAGTGTTGTCCACGGCCGAACGTGTGTCCCTCCCCTTCCGGTGAGCGTACCCCCATCGCCGTTGCTGCCGCCGCCGCCGCCACTGCCGCCACCGCTGCCGCTGCCGCTTCCACATCTGTCGTCTTCCCGCTCGCCGCTATCGCTACGAGCTTCTTGGCGTTTAATTCCGTCACCACCCCCCCTTGATTGTGGGCGGGTGTTGCTCGCGGTAGCATCTCTGTTGCTATCGCCGTTGGCGCTACCGTTATTGTTGTTGTTGATGTTGCTGCTGCTGCTGCTGTGACTTTGATGTCGTTGCTGTCTAGCGCTTGACACACTGCCTCCTCCGCCATCGATGCCACCACCGCCACCGCCGCCACCGCCACCGCTACCACGACTACCGCTACCGCGACTACCGCTACCGCTACCGACACCACCGCTACGGCCACCAGCGCTACCGCTGCCACTACCCCCTTTTCCGCGGTTTCGCGATGACCGGTTGTTCTTTCCGCTGCTGTTGAGGCCGTTTGTGCCGCGTCCGACGGTGAGATAGCTGGGACCGGACCCCTGGCTCGGCACCCTCGAGGAGAAGCTGTCGGGAAGAGAAACGGATAGCGGAAGAGACGTGTCGAGATGGTTACCCAAAGGCGCAGGCGAAGGGGGGGGGCGTACACATTTGTTGCTTGCCTTAGTAATTTGACCATTGACCACGCATCCCTTTCGAGAGGGAGAACCGCTCCTAATCCTAGTAGAGACACCTGCAACAGTTGGGCGCTCATTTTGCTATTTTGATATATTACATAGAAACTTTTTGCTAAGCTTGTCCGCGGAGGGGGGGGGAGGGGAGGGGGGGGAGGGTTTCATTGGGGACTGGGGGAAGCGAACGAAAATAAATTACTAATCCGTGGGATGTTGTCAGAGAGAACTGGGCGTGTTGGTTTTCATCTTCCGGGTTTGAATACTTGATCTTGGTGTGCTTGGACAAGACAGGCAGGCGCGCTGGATATTATTCTGGGCTTGAAGAACTGATCATGATGACGGCAGTAACGTGGCATTTGCGGCTGTTTCGCGTGAGTGGCAATACAAAGTGGAAGCAGCATAGCACAGCACGGGATGGAACGGTGCTGACAGATTGGAAGAATACGCGAACAGACAGCAGTATTACGGGGGACCATAGCAAATGGGACCAAATAGTATTAGTAAAAAAAGGTAAATACATACCTGGTATTTTTTTGTGTCTACTGTCGGTCCTATTTACTACGTATGGTCCCCCGTAATAGTGATACTGCTGTATATGTTGGCTACACTCACTAATTAGGAGGCAGTTCCTTGCATCGAACACGCGTCACACCGAACAATGCACACCGCACCTCCCAGTTGAGTGGCCCGTTCCCCGGATGGACAAAGCCTCCGCCCCGCATATCGGCGGTTGCCCCTCGATTCGGCTCATCAGCTTCCCGACCCTTGCAGCATTAACAGAAGTTATTTGTTTCGAAATCGAGGAGCATGTGCAGCAGTACGCTGAATCGGGAACCGGATCAAGAGATAGTGCGTATTTTTTGTTGTGAAAAATAAGTTTTCAGGCACAAAACATCGATGGCCTATATAAGGCGCACAACCAGCAGGTTTGCGCCGTGGCAAGAGGCTTACTATGTACTGCGAAGCAGCATTCGAACATGAAAGCGCGCTTTGGCGGATCGGACGTTCCCTTCACTTGTACGTACGAGTACACAAGGCGAACGTTTTCTTGACATCGTCTGTCTACGTAAATAAGGCGGGTGTTTGGTTGTCTCTCAGCCTTATACGAAATAGAGCTATACCGGGTATACTGCAGCAACCATCTGGCAGTCGGGGGTCAGATCCATGCATGCAGCGTCCTCAGTCGGCTGCTCTCTATACCTGGTATACCGGTACTACGTTTTTGAGCTCCAACTCCAGTACAGTAGTTGAAACTAGAACTTAGGTTGGGCAATATTAGCAGCAGTGAAAACGTCGACTGCACCCACGATTTGGGACAAACCACTTCGAAATAGTGTGGGATAAGTTTGGCAGCAGTGCACCCACGATTCAGAGACAAACTTCTTTCGGAATTATCGACAGCAGCAGAACGTTTGCAACGCTATCCATTCTATTGTTGTCTCAGCCCACTTTTTCATGGTCTCGCACTCGTATCCACAGACAGCAGTAAGTAGTACCAGTTTTAAATAGCAATATCATACCAGGTACCAGGTACCTGGTAGCGATGTACGTATGCAATCTAAAGCAGCTGTAAAGCAGTGCGCCGCAGGTCCCTGAACAGATATTTGATACCAGGTACCAGGTATTGACCCTTTTAGGACCCCAGTCCCGGTTTGGGGACAAACTACTTATAATTAAAGTGAATTGTCCCCACATATGGGAGTGCGGTGCTAAAGGGGTTAAAGAGTAGATCCAATGATATGTCTGCGACACGCGCGCAGCATGTCTTGAAAAGAAAACATCTCAACGACGTACCAACTGAGCGGCGCGCCAATCACAGCAAGGGCCAGAGGCTAGAGGTTAGCGTGAGGTACCGTATGAGGTACAGATGGATCAAGGAATCTGGGCTCGCTGACGATCTGATACAAGCAACGGAGACCTCGTTGAGTACGTAGCTGATGGAAACCGTTTTCGCTTTTTAAAAAAAATAAGTGAGAGTACGTAAAGCTTGGCGGAAGCTCTATCCATTTGCAGGCAGGGCTTAGGACAGAGTGCTTAGCTTGTGACAAACTTGAGGGAGGTTGCACTATCACATCATTCTCGCTCACCCCAACGCCTGGAGCCGGCTCATCGCCCCACTGCTGTCACAATACGATCTGAGATCGATCGGCAGCCGAGGAAAGGTTTCATAGCATTGCAAGAGGCCTCGCCATTTGCAGCAGGCAATCAGGGATGCGGGGTACCACGAAACACACACGAAACCCACATAACCCAACGAACCCACACATACCAAACACAACCCACATGCCCAACATGCGACCCCCGGACCCGCACACCAACGCGAATGCTCAACGAACGTCCAGCTTGCTCGTAAGCCCTGAGTGCAGTCAACACCTTGCCCCCTTCCCACTCCGTGGGCCACGTCCAAAGGGTGGCCTTGATGTGTCTCGCTCACTCGGAGCAAAACACTATAGTATTAATACTATAAATATTCGCAGTTAGAACCATCCCATACAAAAAGTCAATAAGTTAATCAATATTTGTAAAATGAAAAGATTTCAACATGTTGTAAAGTCATGTTACCCTCCCTTATCTGGGTTATTTAGTATCAGTGCGCAGAATGATTATGTATATTGCCCTGTTGACCCGGGCAGCATCCAGGGGAGTCACTGGCCTATATCCTTGACAAGGGAATACATATAGAATACGCGCGAACGGCTTATCATAAAATTTGGAAATTCAGTAAAAACGGGATATATATAGACGAGACATATTACGCAGCTTGCAAAGTTGAGTATCAACGATGTAATCAGTCGAACTCACAGCTGACGTATTTCATCATTTTATAAAATACCAGTGAGAGGAACGCTTGTTGCTGTTTTTACACGGGTTTCGGTTTCACCGTGAACCTTGAATTTGGATCTACAAGCATTTTTTCCGCCAATTTCGCGGGAATCAACCTCAAACGCGCTCCCGTCAGCTGCCGCCAAAGGCCTGCCCAAAGAGCATCGACGCTTGTGGCGGTCTTGCGTCCCGTGGCTCGCGGACTGACTCTCCGCTGGGGGAACCTTTTCTGCTTCCTGGCGATGAACATTCGATTTCTTCTGCGGCACATTTCGAACGAAGAACGGCTGGTTTGCCACAGTCAGTCAGTCCACTAACAATAATAATGAAAATATCCAACCGCCGACACAAAGGAATATCCAAAAAGAAAGTTACAGGGAAAGCAGCGCAGAAATGGCCGCAGTGATTATTGGCGGTATGAGGAGACGGTTCGGTTTGGTATTGAAACGGATGCACTCTGCTGCTGATCTTCTTCGTTGCTCGCTACTGCTTGAATCCCAATCTCTCTCTCCAGACGTTCTCTCTCTCCGCCACCAGTCTGTCTGCTCTGAGCTCCGCCGCCGAAAGCACACCAACTACTACTACTACTACTGCATGTTCGATCGTCTGTATCAAGCTCCTAACTCATGCAACCATCCCACCCCTTCAGTCCTACGACCTATATAGTAGGCCCTACGTCCTCTACGTACCTCTACACATTCTCTCCCAGCGACGCCCAAACGCCACAGGCCGACAAACTACCCGACCTTTTTTTTACGTGCTGTAGAAAAGCCTACCACTTCGCGGTACCTGGTGTTCGATAAGAATACGCTTGAACTGATCAAGTACCGATGTTTTCAGATATTTCATTACTACAGTAGTCAACACACACCAGGACAAACAGACACGTATTTAATTTTTGCGCCCTGCTCCTGCTTGGCACCCTGATCCCACACCGACCTTCGAGGGTCGGCCAAAGCTAATAATCGAGGGTTGGCCACAGCCAGCAAACCTCTCGTCGAGAAAGTGGAGTAATATCATCTCTGATTTCATTGCGGTTTTGAAACTCAACCCCTTTCCCCCCCCGTTAACCGTTTAAGCACCAACCATGATGTTTGTCATCGGAGCAAGTCGGAGTAGGGTGTATGCCCCAGGACCCTAAGTGTCGCCCCGCTGAATCTGCGTGATCATAGCACACCATAATGGCGACAGAAAGCACCACATATCGCATCCACTATCTCGCTGAGCAGGAACTTGAAGTTGTTGACAAGTAGGACCGACGGGGGGGGCAAGAATAACGACTAACGCCGGTGGGCGCTGCGCGGGAAAAGGAGGGGAAGCGTGGATGGCAAATAAAGGTGTACTGCATGCATCATGCATATTATGTGGGACGGGATGGCTAAAGGAGGTACAGCAGCACATAGCGAGAGCCAACCAATACAATATGCGGTGCGCAGAGCCAAAAGAACGGGCTTGAAGCCAGGTTAGTGCCACCGTCACCTATTAATAGTGCAAGCAACGGCCGTCCCTTCGTCCGTTCTCTCTGGGAGTGTGGGTTGTTCGAGTACGGTCCGACGCGTGCATTGGTCTCTTGAGGGATGCAACAATTAGCTGCGAAAAACGCGGGTAACTCACACACCACACCGAGGGACAAGTAACGAGGTGCTGGTCGATACCCGAAAGGTCCAAGCACGTGTGCGCCGACGGACACAGGGCGAGGCACTCTGTGAGGTTCGTTTCCGGCCGCCGTAGGTAGCTAGCGGGCAAAGGCATCTTGCAACAGTATATCTACAAATATTTAGCTCTGGCGGGGACAACACGTACGGGTGCCAGGATCAGGTGCAACTATACTACGGTAGCCCAGAGCTTCAAGCAAACAAAACAACACGTCACCGCGACACCGTGCCGGCGACCAAAAAGGGAGAAAGAAAAAGAAAAGGTGTGGAGGCGCGTCAGGCACGGTCGCGCGGGCCTGATGAAGCGTCAACGAACGAGCGCAATCTATCGGGCCCCTTAGCACAGAGAAAGGTGAGACTACCCCACAACAGGAGATTGAACTACTCCGTCCGTTTTCGCAACGCACAATTGGGAAACAATCCCACTACCGCGTACTGGTATCTTCTATTCCTCCGATATCCCAGGATGGCGGGCGCGGCAAACGACGCTGTCATCCGTCGCATTATCTACAACCTGTACCAGAAACTCAGATTACGACGACAACCATAATGCTAGCCATTACTGCTAGGAAACACCTTGGGAACACTTTATCTTCCTTACTCCCTTACACCTCCCGCAGCAAAACTCGAAATTGAAAAATCGAAAAAAAACAATACCAGGGTACCAGGGTACTTCGCCTCGTGGTCGTAATCATACCGCCGACCGAACTGTTTTCTTGTCTTCGCTCTGATATGTTCCTCTTCATGAAATCGGCCGTTACTTTCCCGCGCGCGGCAACCGGTCCAAGCAGCATCTGCCGTTAATGAAACGCTTACGGTCAAAGCACGGGGGCAGAGAACGTCACCGCCTCGAGCTGTCGGCAGCCATTCGACCAATCGATCAAACGCCATTACCTAAATGGAAGCCCACTCCATCGAGTAAGCAATATTGTAAACGCGAGGGATGGCGTGGTTGTAGGCAGTACCATAGGATAGGCAGAGAAGCAAGAGCCACACAAAAAACCACCTGCTCCTCTCGAGGGTCAGGTCGGGTCAACGTGCCCAACTGGGCTAAATTGACACACGACACGAACGTGGAAGTGTGGTGAGCTCAAGCTTTATTTTTACCAATCCGCCGGAGGATAAAAAAAAAAAAAAAAAAAAGCCAGCCAATCGTCCAAGGCGTCTTCCGCAAGCGGTCGAACCAATCTCCTACTTGGAATATTTATATATATATATATATATATACTCATAGCCGCGGGGACTTACAGTGCTGTGTACTGCAGGCGAGCGATACAACGGTGCGTAAACCGGAGACAGCTGCAAAGGGGTGAACACACAAAAACGCATCGGAGGGTTTGCACGGCGTGCGGACACCTTCCCCCCTCCGCCCCAATCCCCTGCCCCCCCCCCCCCCCCTCACTTCCGCCTTCCGCCCGAGAGGGCAGGCCAACCAGCCGCACGGAAAACACTACCGAACGACTTACGAACGGCAGCTCCCAAAAGTAACCCCCTCGTCCAGAATCTGTCCCTCGTCCCAACTCCACCCTCCTACTCCTCCCGCCTCCCGGTTCGAGGTCAAGGTCACCACCCACGAGAATGCGCTGCGCAAAGACGAGCTGCGCCCACCGCGCAGCCCACGCAGCAGCCCTTACCGTAGGCGCCGCTCGTGTGCGGCGCCCCCGGTGTGTGAGTTAACTAGTTTTTTAACGTGCACCCTGCCGCCTCGAGCATTGGCGACAGCTCGCCTTGGTCCCTGAGCGTGAATATTCCGGGGCCTAGGGTGGGAAATGCGGGGAGGCGGTCGGGAGGTGAGGGGGTAGGGGGGAGGGTTCTTGGGTGAAACGAGGAAGGGGGAGCTGTGTGGAAGTGTGGTGAGCTTGAGCTGTCTTGTAGTTTTTTTTGTGATCCGCCGGAGAATAAAAAAAAACACGGAGGATTTCGAAAAAACAGCAACGAAACACCGAGGGGAGGGCGGGGCGAGCGGGGGGTGCGTAATTGATCGATGTTCTCCACGCCTAGGGATTATCATGCACCGACAATTAGAATGCCGCACCGAAGGCGAACAATCGCACATATTCATAATCGGAGACCGACACGCCTCGCGCTGCCCGGGCAGTCGGAAGCAGACCGATCGGGAGACAAGAGACCCACAGCACACGCAGAGAAGGAGAGCGAGGTGTAACGTAATTAAAGTTAAAGCTACAGAAGTGGTGACACCAAGGAGCACGCACGGAGGCACGCACCATCATCGCAGCCGCCCACGAACTCGCCGCCAATCCATATCTGAGGCACGCTCGTCCGCCCCGTCATCTGGCTCAACTCGTAGCGGATCGCATTTCCGTCGTCCCTCTTGTCCAGCTCCACGAACTGGACGCCCCCCCGCCCACCCCCCCCCCCCCCCCAACCCGCCCGCCCCCAACCGACAGCGCGACGAGGTGACACCGCGCGAAGCGACAGCACAGCACGCATACACAACCAGGGCAACAAAGAAAAAAACTCGACAGATGAGGATAGGTTAATAAACACAAAAGCGATCCACTGAAAACAATCAAATCATGCAACGCGGGCCAATGGGTAAATCTGAAGCTTAAGTGTCGCCGTGCGTAGACAAGCCGGGGGGCTTCATATAGCCCCCGCATCTTCAAGAATCGGATGTCCAAATCGGTGGAGGAGGTGGTGGCGGTGGTGGGGGGGGTAGTTGTGGTGGTGGTGGTGGTGGTGGTGGCGTGGTGGCGGTATTGGTGTTGGGCGTGCAACCGCTGGCGGGAATGGAGGACGCGTGGCCACTTCTTTACCGGCAAGCACGGCCCTCCACAATCACCAATGCGCGCAGCAGCAGGAATTAAATAAACACAGGATCGACGCACCCTGTGCGAACGGAGCGGACGGAGCCCGTCGTGGTTCTTGAGATAAGACGAAGGAAAAAAATAGTAGGAGCAACAACAGCACCAATTACAACAACAACAACAACAACAATCGCGACGCCGATAAACCTACATAGAACGTAAAAACAAACAAACACAAACAAACAAACAAAAGAGAGCACGCAACTAACAAAAACACACAGAAAACTGCCCTGTGCACGCAAGCGCGCGTCAACGCGCACCTCGTACTGGGACTGATCTCCCACCAGGTCCTCCACTAGCCCCTTCGCCTTCTTGCAGAACGGGCACCTGAACAAAAAGAGCACAGGTCTTTCGGTTGAATCGACGGTAGCTCCAAGCGAGAGGGGGGAAAACGACCGGGCTAGATAGAGGGCGGTAGAATAACCGATACAACCTTCAGCACGCGTCAAAGCGTGGGGCAGTATATTTACCATCAAGGGGAGGGGGGCCGAAGCGCGAGCCTCGCCGAAACAAGGCCAGTCTTCGGAGACCGCTCCAACCCCCCCCCCCCCCTCCTCTCCCTTCCCTTGTGCGTTTCCACCAACCAACCCTGGAAAAAAAGAGGATAAAATAACCGCGTCGGACGTCGACCCCCCCCCCGTGCCCGCTGCCCCCTAAGCCCCCCTCCAAAGAAACCCTATATGTACAAGCTAAGCGTTTGGAGTCCCACCCCCCTCCCCTACGGCCACCCCCAAAGAAACCCTGTACAGTAAAAGCTGATATTTTGGAGCCACCCCTCCCCCTCTTTCCTCCCCAGCCACCCCAGAACAAGCCATGTATAAGGCAACTGTTTAGACCCCCCTCCTCCCTCTCTTCCTCCTCCTCCCTACCCCCTCCCGCCTCCCCCCCAAAACAAACGCTGCGCACTTGAAAGCACCCCGCCACGACGGAGCTTGAAAACCCCCCCAGGATTCTCTCCTCTACCGTGTTTCCGACCGCGTTTTTCTTGCGCGGGTCGATTAGATTCAGACCCAAGAGCCAGAAACGAATCGCGACTCACCGCGTCCAGGAGAACACCACCACTTTGCTCCCTGAAGTGTAGTCGTTAACCGTCTTTTGCACAGCCTCCTTATCGTACGGGCCCGCCCCCGCCCTGGCTATCCCCTGCTTCAGTACGTCCAGCGGGCTCTTGAAGCCCATCGTGGGCTCGTTATAGGCGGCCAGCCGCTGCCGGAGGGGGCCGCGCGCGCTGGCGCTCGCTTGGGTAAGGCTGCAGAGGAGGGAAGGGGAGCGGGAGAGGGTGGGGGGAGGGAGGGAGGGGGGGGATGGGCAGGCATGCAAGGTATTACGCTTGCATAGGTTATCTACGTGTGGTAAAGCTCATTGGCCACGCTTGCCCCTGGACCCTACCAGGTATACCCGAGAGTCCACAGTTGGCGAAAAAAGGGACGTTGCCTACTTTCTCTCTGCACGCTCATCTCCATCCGATGTGCGCCTTGTCACCGCTGAAGTTGGGTACATGTCGCACAGTAAAAGTTCGACTAAATACACCAAGCGATTGGGCGACCAGACGTGAGCCCTCGCGTAGCAAGAGTGCTCAGAACGTGAAAAAAAAATTACGGAATCTGTACGATGGTACCTGTGTGTTGCTGGCAGCAACAACAACCAATCAAGTACCGCAGTGTAGCACACACGCAGACATCTGTACGACTGCTTCGGCGCTTGCACTCGCAGTCGCTGGCAGCTGCACACAGGAAGATAGCATGCAGGTTGCACAAACATTCTAACACTCACGTGGCGTGATCGCCTACAGTAATGCATACCGTACGTCTTTTCATCCCATCAATTATTGCTGTTGCTGTTGACCCTTACATTCAATCGTTTCTCCTACCCAGCTTCATCAGTACACCCGGTGTCCGTCCTGGTTCCTTATCCTAGAGAGATACTAGTTATGTGGTCACAGATGAGACAGAAAAACCAAAGCAAAAAAACGCAAATTCATGGGTAAAACAAGTGAAATGCCAGCGTACCGGGTACGAGAACACAACAACACAAGCAAGTCCTGAAAATAACAACAACAAAAATGGAATGAAACATGATGCACAGGACGCAAGGAGATAAGAAAGGCTGTGCTTTCTTCTTGGGCTGTTTCCTATGAGGTTCATATTTTGAGCTTCAGATTTTGACCCGATCGCATCTTCAGCTGTGAACTTCGCAAATCGAAACAGTCTTCCTATGCGGAAAAATAGAATTCATTGTGCGTGCAGAGATTCGAGCAAACGCCGAGACCAACTGCTATCCTTATGGTCTGGCGCTGCGAAGACACGCCGAGTGCGCTGCACTGCGCGTTGGACCCAAGCGTCCGAGCCCGCGCTGACTGCCTCTGGTCTGGCGGCGAAGAGATATTCCGAGTGCGCTGAAGTCAACCTGTCTTGGAATTTAGTATTTCGACATAATGTGACTGACTGCCGCTGCTGATGCTGCTGCTGTAGCCTACGGGTAAGTATCCACGGAGAGGTGCGCGCCGAGTGCGCTTCTCTTGGTCTCTGGGTACGAGCCCGCGCCAGCCGACTGTAGTCTGGCCACGGAGAAACGCGCCGCCCGCCGACTGCGCGTCGGGCGCGACGCAACATCGCTATACACCTGTGTCACCATCCAACTCATCGATCGTTCAGCTGCTACTTGCAGTCGTGGACAATATCTTAAATTTAGAGACCATATCATTTGTCGACTTGAAAACATGATGGCCCAAGTCGTCGAATTTTGGACCAAAAACCTCACGACTTGGGCCATCGGATTCTTATATCGAAAAAAATCCGGTCGGATTTAGCATATTGGGACTGCAGAAGAAGAAGATAGTTTTACTTTTGAGATTGAAAAATACAAATCTGGGGGTCGAAATCGAACCGCATAGGAAACAGCCTTATTGCACAACAACAACCTTGGAAAATCGACAGGTTCTAGAGTCATACCACTAGAGCAGTGGGCGCCCGGTGTTGGAGAAACGTCAATTTGATGTCCAGGCTCAATGGCTTGCCCCCATTTGTTTCCGACGTTGACCCAACTCTATTGCATAGGATTTAGAGTTGATCCCACTGATGAGTTATGGTTCTCAACACAATTTTCTCATTATTCGTGCCAATTTGAGCCTATTTTTCGTAGCATAATAGAGTGCTTGCGAAAATTGTCTTCAGAAACTTAGTGGCCTTCCGCTCAAAAAAGAGATTGCCCTCCCCATCATGATCTTGGTGTTTGCCGACGAGGTACACCAAATCCTGAAGGCGACGCCTCCGAATTCGAGGAGGGACGTGGGGGATGTTCGACGACGCGGTAAACCGAAAAAAAAGTAACGAAAAAAGGAAAAAAAACAGCGTGCGAGTAGCGACAGCAGCCAAGCAACGGTGTCGGCATCCCACAACCGCGAGCAGCAGCACAACAAGCGGCAGCTAGCTAGCGCTAGCCACAGCTCTAGGGGGATAAATCAGCTTGCGCGACAAACATGAACAACATCAGCACCAGCACCCGCTTCCATTTTTTCATGTTTCGATTGCTGCTGCCGCTGCTGCAGCTACTGCGCTCGGCCCACGCACGCCAGAGCGCCGGCGCGCTCCGCTCCCCCGCCGCCGCCGCCACCGCTGCTGCTGCTGCTACCGCAGTATGGTGGAATTTGAAATGGCACACCATCTGTCATGCTGTCGCGCTCTACAAGCAAGCCGGTACGAGCACGAGTACGAGTTAATTCGGGACGGCGCATCCTCCACGACACCAAGCGGGCGAGAGAGTACTGTAGCAGCGGGCCGCGTAGCAGCGGGCCGTCGGCGACCCACCGGCACAATCCGACGCCGCTCGTCCGCGGTATACTCCAGCTACACCTCGCGAGCCTCTGTGCTCCCAGGGGTTGTCGTGTTGTGTATAGCAAGCAGCATGGTGCGTGGAGGTATGGAAAATGCTCGGTGTATATAAGCCAATGATACGGAGAGCAAAAATGTGCCGTATATTTCGTCAAGTTCCTGCCTTCGCTAAAAAGTTACTTTTTTGTCCTTTTCGCAAGAATATACCTCAAATCCTACGTTTGGTGTTTATCTTGGGGAAGGGGAGTAACACAAAAAAAAGCTTTCTCAAACACTCTAATGTTTCTTATCTGCGGGCGCCCACTATGTGTACAACCACTATACAGGAGTGTGGTAGGGTGCTCATAGGGCCATAGTGCTATTAAGATCAAAGTCGGGATACTTTGTATCCCTAGACAGGTTTGCCTACTAAGGGTCGGCCTTAACGACACGTATTGTATTTTGTTTTTTCCTGAAATTTCGGCATTTCACCAAATTCAGCGAGGGTTGAATCTTATCGAGTAAGTGCCTCAGTTGGCCCGGGAAATAATCGTCCACCCGGCACAGAACCGTCCCTACAGCAGCTGCGCTCGCGGAACCCATGCGTGCGGTGGCCCCACAGTCATCGGCCTGACTCGTAGGCAGGTGTCGGTGCCTTGGGGAGTGAAATCCATCACCAACTCGTCACGCAACAACGCCCAACGCTTGCCCAAAGCGACAAAGTCTCAGCTATTGCCGTCACCGAGCTCAGTCGGTCGGCCACCTCGGTGCGGTCACCTTGTGAACTCGGCCACGAGAGCCCAGAAAACTATTGCGCCTTCTGCGTTTGGCCATGACTTGCGAATGACCTTAGGAACGACCCCTGTCAGCTCTGTGCGCTCGCGAGTGGTGGCACAGCTCGAGCGGTGGGGTTGCCCGATCCTCTACGGCCTTGTACCTGAATTTCCTGAAAAATCCTAAAAACTTCGAGGCGACTTTTTGGGGGGGTGAAGTTTTTCGGCTTTTCCCGAAAATATTTCGGGAAAATACCGAAAAAAACTGAAAAACACTCGTCAAGATCGACCCTAAGCCGGTACTCGTTGGCACTCACGTGTTTTGTTTGCTTCGAGATATAAGAGCAGCTTTATTCCGATCGTGCACGGGGAGACTGTGAGAGCAAGACTCGTGCCTCGATGGGAAAACCGCTGGTTTTCTATCTAAGACACGCCTCCCAAGTACTGCAAATACGATCCCAACACCTGAACCGAGGTAATTACCGGGCTTCCAGCCTCATTCAAAGCTGTACCATAACAATGCCTTCAGCCGCTATGACCCCTTTTTGGGTGATAGTCCATACCTGGCACATGGGTAGCGGGCGCACTCTGAGAAACAACTCGCCAACGACGTGCGCAATTAATTAACAACAACTCACATGCTCAAACATGTGTCATGTGCCTGCCCAAAGGGAGTGTGCCTATAGCAGTACAGCAGTATCATTATTAATATTAATATTAATATTAATAGTATCAATCAGTACCTGTACGTACCAGGTACTGCTGTAGGCAAGGGGGTACCCGTAGGGAGGGCAGTGTTTACGCTCGCTTCTGTTTGCTCTAAATATGTTGGTTGGATGCCGCGATCAGGTGTCGCTCTTCACCCAAACGAACACATGAGGAGAAGGACCTTTGATGCACAGAATGGCCAGAGAGACGAGGTGCGCGGCAAAGGAGTCGTCGTTGCTGCTTATTCCTTGCTCTCAACTTGCTGTGCGGCATACCAGGTCCATGGTACGTGGTATTGCTCTACCATCGACTTCAAAACCAAATAGATTTCGCCGCATCCAATTTCAAACAGCATGTTCATGTTTCCCTCTGTAGTCGCCCCTCCAAGGCTGGAAACTCACCGATGGATGGCGCCAACAGCCAGCGATGTGGCGAAGGCTGAAGACAGGCACACTATGTTGGTCCCGAGGAGGGCGATTGCCAGAGAGAAAGAGCGCATGGTAGCGATAGATTGCCGATTGCTGGGTCCTTTTGTCCTTTTTCGCCCAGGGGGTGCTTCATGTTTCCTGTTTCCAGAGGTTTTGGTATAGAAATAATGCGTTCTGGTCCGGGGTTGATGTTCTCGAGCCCAAACGCATGCTGCCATCATGCCACCCCACCTCTTGTGTCTGTTGTCTCCATGACTACAATGGGACCTAGCGTACCGGAAGCACACGCAAGTTTGTGTCCAATGGGAGCCACGCTGGTAGCTTGCGTGGGAATGGCAGCATCCTCACAGCAAAACCAGAGATGGAAACGGCGAACACCGTCGGCGGTGGCTGCGGTAGCTGCGTTCGTCGTTGCCCACCTCTCAACCTTGTCTGAAGCCTTCTCGCCTCCGACGGGGATAGCAGCGGCGAGCTCGAGCAACCATGCACAAGTAGCCGAACTCCGACGGGGCAGCACGATCTCGTCATCATCTGCGAGAGGGTGCTTCGTCGGCTCGGGGCCATCCTCGGGGCCTGTCGCGCAGCAGTCAGCAGCGGCGGCGGCAGCGGCGGAATTAACCTGGCCGACAAGAGCATGTTTCATGAGCAGCACCAGCACCAGCACTAGCCACAGGCGACTGCCTTCAGCATACTACGCCGGTGCAAGCCGCGTGGGCTCAAGTGCAAGAGCGACGACGACGACAACGATAGCGCCATCGGCGACGATAGGGGCGGTGATGGCCATGGCGTCGTCATCCTCCGCCGTGCGATGCGAGCCAACAGCCAACGCGTCGGACAGCAGCAGCAGCAGCAGCAGCAGCAGCAACGACCCCCAAAGCGAATCCGCTTCCCGCACCGCCGCCGACAATTTTCTTCTCCCTCCCCGCGCCGACCTCCCAGAGGGAACCGCCCTCCTGAACCCTGGAGACCCCATCGAGTTCTGGCACGCCAAGGAGCTCGCCCTGGGCAACTACGAAAGTCCCGTCCCTGGGCGCCAGTCTCTCGCGGTCCGAACGGAGTCCGGCCAACCCTTAGTCATCGATGCTGGGCAAATCGTGGGCCTGTGGAAGGAGCAGGAGATGAGCGGCTTCCTGCCCAGAGATCTCTCGGACTGGACCAAGCTCGGGCAGGAGGCTAGGGCGCTGCTGCAGCGTACTCCCGGGAGGGGCCTGGACCTGGGCCCGTTCTGGCGCGCGGCGAGCTCGAGGGGGAAGGGTTTCGTAGTGACGGCGGCGGACGCGGCGGAGTATCTGTTCGGCGAGGAGCAGCAGCAGTCGCGGCTCGGCCTGAAGAAGCAGCTGCCGTTCCAATTCAGCTGGTGGGTGGGTGGGTGGGTGGGTGATGGGGTGCCTAGCATGTCGCTGGACGGCAAGAGAAGAGCGCCATTGCACGCAACGCGCGATCTGATCGCCCCTGCACAACAACTCCCTTCCCCCCCCCCCTGCCCTGGTAGCTCCCATGAGTTTCCTACTGATGTGCCTTATGAGCGTTTCGTTTCCTTATTGTGTCCTTGTCCTTGTTCTCGGTCCTGTTCTATTGTCATGTATCTTCATCTCGATAGTGATCTTAATGTTGCGATCTTGATCGTTCTATCGGTCTTGACCTTGATATTGTGATCTTAGGCTTAATCTTGTTCTTACTTTCAAGCTTGTTCTTGATCTGGGGTTGCTTTTGTTATCTCTCTCGTTATTTCGCGATGTCCCTCCCCCCCCCCCCCCCAGTCCTGGCGAGGCGTATTTCCCCAGCCCCATCGAGCGAGCGGCGGCGGCGCAGGTTCTCTCGGGCGAGCTGACCCGCTTCAAGCGCGTCGTTTCTGAGCGAGTGAACGAGCGGCCGGGGCAGGGGCCCGGTGGAAAAATAAGTACAGCTGGCGCCGCATCGCCATCGTCGTCGTCTTCTTCTTCTGATATGGAGGTTGCGGAGGGTGATGTCGAAGGGGGGGAGCGGGGGGCGGGACGGGTCTTGGTCCGTCTCGGCGGCTTCAAAGCGCTGGACCAGAGCGTCGCGGTAACGCGGGAGGTGGCCGACTTCTGCCGAGCGGTGGAGGAAGTCAAGAAGGACGCTGCTGCTGCTGCTGCCGCCGCCGCGGCCGCCGTCGCTCCTCCTACTGCTGCGGCTGCTGTCAATGCTGGTGTAGGGGTGGAGACGGGGGAAGGGAGTGATGTCAATGGTGATGGAGGGGGGGGGAGCGGGGCCGGAGCGTCGGTGCGGGCAAGGCTGTTCGAGCCTGCGTTCTTGCTCATCCTTCACAGCTTAGAGGTGAGGTCTCGCGAACCCCTTGACTGAACTGTTCTGCGGCGTCGTGGTTGATCGAGGGCGGAAGAGGGAGGGAAGGCATGGCGTTGCGTGGTGTGGTGTGGTATGGTGCGGCCTGCGAAAGCGGCAAGCAGTCTAGGTATCTGTAAAATCGGCCGACGCGATAGCCAGCGCCCCTCCCATGGTGGACAGGACGATGATGGACGGTGGCTGCCAGCGGGATGGTTGTGTTGTTTCAGACGAACGGCGGTAGCATTACAGCAGCAGCAGCAGTGGCAGCAGTTAACGCTGTCATCGCCCCGGCCGGGAACATTATGCTACCGTGCGCTGCGTGTCCGCGGGATGGGGCAAGGCGAGGCGAATCGACGCCGGGCTGGGTACAGTGTAGCTTGACGGGCTTGAACACAAACGCTGACATCCCGCCTTTTGAGTTCCGAGCAACTGATTACATCGCCTGTAAGAGCGCGGTCGGCGGCAGCGCTGGCCGGGGCAAGGGTAAAATCTGTACGATACAGATCCTGCACGTACAACATATCATGACGCCAGAAGTAGGATTTAGATTATCTATCTGTAGATGATCTATCTGATCTGCCCGATGCACGTAATGAGTTTTGCGCAACCGCGGTCGTGTCCAAGTACAGAGTACCGTAGCAGGTGGTAGTTGCTTTGCTGTGCTGTGCTGTGCTGTGCTGTGCTGTGCTGTGCTGTGCTGTGCTGTGCTGTGCTGTGCTGTGCTGTGCTGTGCTGTGCTGTGCTGTGCTGTGCTGTGCTGTGCTATGCTGTGCTGTGCTGTACTGTGGTTGCGCTGTGCTATATGCCGAATCCGCACTTGGAGGCAAAGGCAGCGCGTGTCGTGTGCAAGTAAGACACGGCTGGGAGGGGGGGGTTACCTTCCTGCCCCCCCCCCCCCCCCCCCCCTCAACTTGATATTTTCCCTGTGACCTCGTCCGATCGATACCGGGGGTCAGGTACAAGCGAGGTATCCCCCACTTTTCCCGCCTTGCTTGGGGAAAATTCAGTCAAGGCCAAGGTGTGTCTCCTCTTTCGCATCTAGCCTTTAGTGTGGGCGCCGTTAGTGAGAGCGGCGGGCGAAGCTTTCGTTTTCTTTTTTTTTCCGTTTATTCCCGAAATTTCGGTATTATTTCTCCCCATCTTGTTTCGTTGGCACTGAAACTTACTTGGCCACTTTTTTTTCACTTTTTTTTGTTTTTTTTCTCTCTTATCTCTTGGGCTAACTTTGCGGTAAGTTTTAGGCTGACGGTATTCATTTTTCTTTGCTGGTTACTCCCCTACACAACATTTCCTTTGCTCTCTCGCTACTCCGGTGTCTCGTCTGGAAAAACTAACCACAACATGTTCGTGTAACTGTATGCAGGCATTTGCGATAGGGGGGGACGAGCGCTCCCTGGCCCCGGAGGCGAAGCGGGTGATGGGGGCCATGGGAAAGGTAAAGGCATTGTAAGGAACGGGGAGGGGAGTATCCCCGCATTTGATTGTCGGTCATTACTTTTTCGGGAAATTTCGAGATGGGAAAAGTGACTAAAACAATTGACAATTACAGCATCACTTATACGCAAGCAGGCCAGGCCACCAGGTTAGGGGGGGGGGAGGAGGGGGCACTCATGTGATGCATGGTCGTAGTCGTATGATCATAGACCCTCGCACCCCTACAATACCGGGATGGAGCACGTCGGGTTTTCACCGACTAGGCAGGCGTAGGGGGGGGGGGGGGCTAGGTTTAGCGCCCGAACGAGCTACGAACATTCCAGGGAACGGAACTGGGAAAAAAAAATGACACGCGCGCGTGGTCGCAGCATGTTGATACTACTCGTACTGCCTCCCACTCATATGCGCTCACGCCATATATATACAGTATACACAGTATATACGTATATAGGTAGTCGATGAAGCGGCTCTCCTCTCTCTGTTTCTGTGACTGTATTCCTGGGTAATCACAGCAAGCTTGCAAAAATAATTTTTCGAAGTTTTTTTTTTTTCGAGTTAGTTGGTTATTTATTTATGTTTCTGCCCCCCCCCCATAAATATTCCTGGGTTCCAGCAGGGGGTATATATAGTGGGGGGCGCCGCCCCTCTCCTCTTGAAAAAAACAAATACCCCGAGAAGATAACAGGTTCCGATACTACGCCGAAAAGGGAGGTTGGGGGATTGGGGGGTTTGAGGGGGGGGGGGGGGGGGGGGGCAGCGGTTGACCCTTTTGGCATTAAGCCCGAGATACACACAAAAAAAAGGATGCCTTACAGTGTTGCCAACCGCCTACGAGGAGCAGCAGCGGGAGAGCCCAGCCGTAGTACGGAGTAGGATCATGCTGCTGCTGCGCCCGTGCCGTGCCACTCCTTGCATCAACCATTATAACTCGGACACCAACCATTGTATCACCCCCCCTCCCCCCCCCCCCCCCCAATCACGCGGTATAGAGCCGTTGCTGCTGCAACCGTCAACTTTCCCCTTTCTGAAGTCCGAAGAGGGGTCTAACCCCACACTAATTCCGAGTAGTTTTTCGAGAGAGAGAGAGTATGCGGTGCTGGAAGTGCTGAAGGGGTTGAGAAAGGGCGTGCTCACTCTGCCGCAGACCCGCACTGCTTGTGCGAGTTTTGTTTTTGTGTGTGCGTGAATGCGAGTTTTTTTTTTTCTCCTGTTTTTTTCTTCGTGTGTGTGTTTCGTCCGTTTTCTTTTTTTCGCTTTGTTTGTTTTTTTCGGCAGGACGCTTTCGAGAAATACCGTTGCGGCAGTTGTAGGTGGTATCGACGTGAGTAGGGAGCGCGGGTACGTGCTCTACAGGTTTGGTTTCATAGCATTTTTGCTATAGTTTATTCTTACTAGTCTGTACCTTTATTGTGCTTTCTCCGTACCTTTTGTACCTTCTGTTTTCATGCTCTGTACCTTTGTTTTCTGTGCGTCGCCCCGCGCCCCCGAAGCGCAACCCATCGATCGAAAAGAATGACATGTTTTTCATGCATCCACAAATCTGCTAAAACGTTGAGCCCATGCCCTGCCCCCCCCCCCCCACCTGCCCCGCCCCCGACTCATCCTCCTCTCCCCCCCCCCCTTCCCCTCTGACCATCCTATCTACAAAAACTACCCACCAAAATGTATACCTTCCCCCCCCCTGAAAAACAATACCATGGTACAAAACGAAAAATACGAAACTAAACAAAAAACACTACAATAAACTACCACACCAAACGACAACAACAACAACAACTAAAACTTGGGAAAAAAAAAAAAGGTGAACCCAGCGGCGGCCAAGAGGATTCTCGTGGACGTGGGGCTATGGACCCGCAAGCCTTCGTCGAAGGAGGCCGCTGTTGCCTCGGGTCACGCGGATGGGGGTGGTAGCGGTAGCGGTGGTGGTGGCGGAGGGGTAGAGGGCTACGGCGGTGGCCAGACGGTGGAGGCAGGGGATGAAACGGGGGTCGTCCCCTGGCCAGCGGAGGCGTTAGAGGCTGCTTCGGCGCTGGGGAAGGAGCGGGCGCGGCGCGGGGCGAGCTACGATAAGAAGGAGCCGCGGGGGGGGGTCGGAGAGCCGGCTCCTTTCGGAAGGTACGGATGTTTTTTTTGGGGGGGTGGGGTGGTGGTGGTGGTGTTGGTGTTGGTGATGCTGTTGATCACCTGTATGTCTGTGTTTGCGGGGGGAGGGGGGGGGGGGGGGGGTTGTAGGGGGAAGGAGGGGGAAAGAGGGAAGGGATTTTCCCCAAGACCCTCGTCCTTCTTTTTCTGTTTTTCTTTTATTAGTGTTGCGTTGTTTGCTCTGCTGCTGCTGCTGTTGCCAACCCTTTGCTGGCTATTACGGGGGACCATAGTAAATAGGACCTATGGTACACACAAAAACCCATATATTTACCTATTTTTACAGACAATAATAGGTCCTATTTACTAGGATCCCCCGTAATAGCAGACAGGCGGCACGCCAATTGCTGCCGAAACGTTATTTTGCTCTTTGTCGTCCCTTCTTTCTATCCGCGGTTACACTGCTATGGGTGGGGGGGCGCTCTTGTCCTTGTTCTGTACACAGACATGTATTGACATGTGTTGGACTCTCGTGCCAACTAAATTTTCCTCCAAACGGGAGCGCTGTCCGAACGGGGTTAACCCTTTTAGGACCGCAGTCCCATTTTGGGGACAAACTACTTCGAATCAGACTGGTTTGTCCCCCAAACGGGACTGCGGCACTAAAGGGTTGAAGGGCGCCTCGAAGCGCGTCTCCGCGACATCCATAATCTCTACAGGTATATATATATATATGTATATATATATAAACATGCTGGGAAATTATCCCCCCCTTTTCCCGCTCGAGATCGTGGCAGGACATACTATACGAAGTTGATGCCGAGCTTCATTGTAGATGCTGTTGGGTTTTTTTTATTCTCCTTGCTTTTCCTTCTTTTTCTTTTTTTTCCCCCATTTTTTTTCTTCTATTTTTTCCCCATTTTTTTTCATCTCTATTCTTCCCCTTTTTTAATTTTTGTTTATTTTCTTGGTTTGAGAACATATTGTTGGAGTTTTTTTTCAACTTTGATTCATTTTTTTTTTTTGCTTTTTTCTTCTTGTTTGTGCGTGGCAGGTACGACTTCCGAGGGGCAAGATTCGGGGTGTACTGCATCGACGGAGCCGGCACCAGTTTCTTGGACGACGCTTTCTCGTTCGACCCGGAGACTCGCGAGGCGTTCGTGCATATCACGGACGTGCAAGGCCTGGTGCCTCAGGGAAGGTGAGTAGGCGGTAGCGGATGGGGAGGGAGGGAGGGAGGGAGGGAGGGAGGGAGGGAGGGAGGGAGGGAGGGAGGGAGGTAGGGGAGGGTGGGGGGGGCGGGGTACTCATTTGTTGCTTGGCCTAGCCATTTGATGATTAATCACGCGTCCCCTTTGAGACGGGGAGGCGGGGGCGGGCGAGGGGGGCGGGTGTACTCGGTATCATGCATAGTCGTAGTGGTACGCCCATAAACCCTCACATCCCTACAATGCCGGGACGGAGCACGTCGGGTTTCACCGACCAGGCAGACATTGCTTGCACCAAGCTCGAAGCGGGGCCTGGCGGAGGGTGGTGATGTTGGTGGTGTTGGTGTAGGTGGTGGTCGTGGCGATGGTGTTGGTGTTGATGTAGGTGTTCGTGTTGCCAGCGGCGGCGGTGGCAAGGTTAGTGTTGGTGGAGGTGGTGATGGAGATTCCGATAAGTCTCTACTACATCGTCCTGTTGCAGGCGCTCCCACGGATGCTAGACAGGGCAGTCGCGTCCTGTGCATGTGGGCTTATATGAACCCAACCCCCAACACGACAGGCCTCCTCTCCCCCTTCCTTTGTCCCGCCGCAGCACCCTGGACGACATCGCGCGGCTGCGAGCAGCGTCGGAATACCTCCCCCAGGGTCCGCTGTTTATGATGCCGCCGGCGGCCCTCAAGGCCATGTCGTTTTCCGAACGCGGACCGAATGAGGCCGTGACCGTCGGAATTCGGTTGGACCCTAAAACAGGCGCGGTGGTGTCTTCCCGCGTCATGCTGACCACGCTGCCCCCGGCGATAGCGCTAACGTTCGACCAGGCTGACAGGTGAAAAAGAAAACAATATGAAGAGACAATCTGGGGGGGAAGATGAGGGGGTTCGATCTCGGAGAGGGGGGGGTAGAGATGATTCGATCCCCGGGGGGGATTGGGGGGGGGGGGGGGTACTCATGTGTTGCTTGCCTTAGTCATTTGACCATTGACCGCGCATCCATTTCGAGACCGGGGGGGAGGGGGGGGGGGGGTAGAGAGAGGATGGTGAGAGAGGGTGAGGGAATTCGATTTGGGGGGGGGTTGTACTGATCATCATGTATGGCCGTAGTCGTATGAACTGTATGTAGACTCTCGCATCCCTACAACGCAAAGAAGCGAAGCACGTCGGGCTTTCACCGACCAGGCAGACAACGCTGGCACTAAGTGCGAAGCGACACGTGAGGTATTCGGCCAGTCGTGATTCGATCCCGGGGGGGGGAAGGGGTGATAGAAGGAGGATGTGATCCCGCCGGGGGGCGGGGGGGGGGGTGTACTCGATAAGGAGAGATGTACTCGATCTCATGCATGGCCGTAGTCGTATGACCATAGACCCTCGCATCCCTACAATGCCGGGACGGAGCATGTCGGGTTTTCACCGA
Organism: Nereocystis luetkeana; assembly: GCA_031213475.1. Classification (NCBI taxonomy): domain Eukaryota; class Phaeophyceae; order Laminariales; family Laminariaceae; genus Nereocystis; species Nereocystis luetkeana. The sequence continues at coordinate 2,972,351 of JARUPZ010000031.1, forward strand.
CCAGGCAGACATTGCTTGCACCAAGCGCGAAGCGCCGTGAGGTGTCTGGCGAGTCGCATGAAGGGTGAGCTGCATCCTACTAAGAACCGCTTTTGAGGCGGACTTGCATATGGACGACAGCTTCAATGAGTTGATTTAATTTCCGGTGTAGGCATTTCCAGAGACAGCAATGGGAGTACTATGTAACTGCCTCTTGGGTGCCTTACCTTAAACACTACGTGATACGATCAATTCCCTTGTGCGGAGTAAAGGTTCTTTACCTCGCACAAATGATCTAACTCGACAACCAGCTGTGGGCGACCGCCAAAAACAAACAAACAAACAAAAAACGGTACCCTGGTTGTCTAGCTCACGTAGTGAGCGGCATGTTTTACAGTGTCGTTGCCAATCGACACCAACCCAACCTATAAAAAATAGGAGGGGGGGGGGGGGCTATCCCACGGGGCGGAGGGCTGGTTCTATTTTCTGTTTGTGTGCTCATCCTGCGGGCAACTTTAGGTTAGCCGATGGCGTTCGTTCTATTTTGTCAGTAATGATCGCATGTGAAAATAAGAAAGACGGGGGAGGGGGGGGTGACGACTCCTTGGGGGACGAGGGGAAGGGCCGAAACACCTTGCTCCCCCCTGCACGTGTAGAATAGAAGCCGCTCGACCGCCCTGCATGTATGTGTGCTTTTGTTGGGTTGCTTGCAGGCCTTGGTGTTCCTTTCTCGAACTTGCACGTACCGGAGGCGTTTTTCACCGTCCGCGGCGGCAGCGGCAGCGGTAGCGGTGAAAGACGGGCTCTTTCGCCGGGGTGGGTGGGTAGGTGGGTCGGTGGGTCGGTGAGCGACGAATCAACCAAACGAATATGACAAAAACCAGCAGATCGGCAAGACCAGACGGCTGCTTGCTTCCTCCCGCGCCCCTTTCCCTGGGCCGCGCGCCCCGTGCCCCCCCCCTCCCCCCCCCCCTTTTTTTTGTCGGATGGCGTGGTCCTCAGCCGAGTAGACGTAAGGTAGATCGCGGCTACGATTGGCCCAGTGAGCCCTCAGGGTGGGGGAGGCACCGACTTGTCGGCCGATGCTCACCGACGTCACCACCATCCCCCTCCCCCTCCAAGAAAAATGTCTTCCTGGTCGGTGGAAACCCGACGTGCTCCGTCCCGGCATTGTAGGGTTGGGAGGGTCTATGGGCATACGACTACGGCCATGCATGACATTAGTACACCCCCCCCCCCTCCCCCACGCCCCCAATCGACTGCGACCGTGGCACGGTGTGTATGTCTGACAGTCTGCAGATTGAGGTGTCGTTCGTTTTGTTGCGTCGGCTTTTCCCTCATTACCCCCCTAGGCCGCGAGAGGCTTTTCTGTAGCGGTTGAAGCCTCCCTTATCCCCCCCCCCCCCTCCCTCTCCGGAGGCTGCGAGAGGTTCGTAAACCTTCGTAAAATTTGTCGCCTTTTCCGTTGTTTTTCTCTGGTTGCGCGCTCTTTATTTCGGCTATCCTCCACCCCTCCCCCTTCCTCCCTCCTCATTCCCTCCCCCCCTCCCCCATCCCCCACCCCCCTCCTCGTGTGTGCGGGCTCGGATGGGTTTCCAGACTGCTGGAAGTCGGCGAAAAGGGAGAGGGGGGTGAGGGTAAGCTGGGCCGCATCGCGACCGAGGTCAGGGCTCTGGAGTACATCAGTCGGCGGAGCGCCGAGGCTAGCGGTCGACGGCGACGGGGAAGGGAGGGCGTCAAGTTTAGGACCGGCCGGGGGGGCGAGGTGCGAGCCACCGAGGTTTCCAAGTCCAGGCGAGTCAGAACGCGCGACGCTCCACCGCCGCCAGCAGCGGTTCCCTCCTTGGAAATGCCTACTTATATGTACTCGTGTTACTAGTTTCTTGTGAGTTATCGTGTAAAATATATGCATATCCTGCATGAGGCCATATAAAACCCGTAGTGCGCGCGATGGATGGAGGTATCGCACACAGCTTGCGAAGACAGGTTTCGACGAAATCCTCGATCTCACAATCGTTGTTTTTAAACAGTATATATATATATAAAAAAAACGATGCAAGAAAGCTTTTCGATCACCTTCCATGGTGGTTCTCGACGCAATGGTTGATGGAGATGTGAACCAATGGGAGCTCACCTCCTGGACAGCGTTCGATTGGCGTACTGCTTGATCTTTGTTGGTGCTGCCTGATCAACATGAGTGCATATAGTCTATCCTCCTGCGGGCAAAATTTGACATAAAATCGTTGATGGGATCTGGATGCACACAGGCTCATGTCCTAGACACAGTTTCGTGTTGAGCCAGAATGGTTGATGCTTCAGTACGTATGTGATTGCACACGGGCTCACCTCCTGAAGTACGTAGATTTGACGGGATGGGTGATGAAGGCAAAACACACACAAAAATCACCTTCATGAAAGTAACTCACATCGCCCCCTCCTCGACGAGCAGTGCTCTAAAAAAATAGCTGACAAAATTATTAATGCGCACAAAAGCTAATTATTTTGTTTGGAAACTTGATTTCTGATAGCTCCCCCTGGCTCGGGTTCTCCTCTGCCGCAAGCACTAAAACAAGAACGAAAAACAGGAACAACTTTTTTGCCCAAAATCGGCGGCAATTTCTTCCCCGGTGATCTCCCACTTTGTGAGACGGTTCGAGGGTAGGATTAGGGATAAGTTTTGGGATGGGCTCAAGGTTCAGGTTTGGGTGCGGTCGGCGCCAAAAATCAATCTAAAGAGACACTTGTGCTTCGTATCATTCAGTTGCGCTTCAGCCGCAATGTGGAGCCCTTGTCCAGGAGGTTGACCAGCCCTCCACACCACCACCCACCCCCTCGCTTGCTGCTGCGGCGTAGCTGCACGTTGATGGCCGTTTTTTCGTGTGTTTATTGTTTTCGTACCGGTAAGTTGTTACCCCGGTTTTGGAAACTTCACCTCTATTCTGGGAGACGAACTTAGTACGGGGGACCATATTAAATAGGACCTAGGGTGCACACGAAAACCTATATATTTTGATATGTTTATCAACAATATTTGGTCCTATTTACTATGGTCCCCCGCAATAGCAGATTTACAGTGAAAGGGTTCATTGTGGGTACCACTTGAGAAAACGACGACCTGTCAAAATAAATGCTGACCCCGTCTCTCTCTCTCTGTGTGTTTGATCTCCTTTTATCTTCCTGCGGTTTGTTTGCCTCCAGAGCCCGTCGCCTGGTGGACGAGCTCCTGACTGTCTACACCCTAGAGGTACACGGGCTCTGCCGAAGGGCTGGCGTCGCGATGCCTTCTCTCGTCGGCCAGCAGGACAGGGTAGCCGCCGGCCGATCGAGGTGAGAGGAAAAAAAAAAAAACTGCTCATGCCGCTGTATTTTTAATCCAAGAGAGAAAATATGTACCTGGAATGTAGAGACCGGAATAGCAAAAAGAAAGGTGGCAAAATGAAGAGCATCAATATGTGGACCGAGAAGAGAAGGACACACGGTAGAAAAATGGAGGAACAGCACACAGAACACGCGGGAAACATACTAGTGCAAGAAGAAAATATGACAGTAATGGAGCAGTGAAAAAGAGGAGGAAAAACGAGGGGGGGGGGGGGGGGGGGGGGGGGTGTACTCGATAGGAGAGATGTACTCGATCTCATGCATGGCCGTAGTCGTATGACCATAGACCCTCGCATCCCTACAATGCCGGGACGGAGCATGCCGGGTTTTCACCGACCAGGCAGACATTGCTTGCACCAAGCGCGAAGCGCCGTGAGGTGTCTGGCGAGTCGCATGAAGGGTGAGCTGCATCCTACTCAGAACCGCTTTTGAGGCGGACTTGCATATGGACGACAGCTTCAATGAGTTGATTTAGTTTCCGGTGTAGGCATTTCCAGAGACAGCAATGGGAGTACTATGTAACTGCTTCTTGGGTGCCTTACCTTGAACACTACGTAATACGATAATTGTCAATTGTGCGGAGTAAAGGTTCTTTACCTCGCACAAATGATCTAACTCGACAACCAGCTGTGGGCGACCGCCAAAAACGAATAAAAAAACGGTACCCTGGTTGTCTAGCTCACGCAGTGAGCGGCATGTTTTACAGTGTCGTAGCCAACCGACGCCAACCCAACCTATACCAGGTATAAAATAGGGGGAGTGGGGGGGAAAAACAGGAAAGCTAGTGAGTACCACGTAACATAGTAAAAACCATTATAGTGGCGAACTGGCCCGCTAGAGGCGCCGCCGGACCCCCCGCCGGGGTCGAGTTGCCTGTTGCCTTCCCGTGCCCTACCAGGTGTGTGTTTACAGCAGTCGTCAGAAGATGTGTGTTGGTAGTGAAAAAGCTAAATCCTTACCATCATTAGATAAGTTTCTTACGTAGTAATGTTCGGTATGATTGGCCAACCAATACAGGAAGAATATCAACGGTATATACCAATACATGACTACTGTATGTTGATATATTCCTGGTATGCACGAGGGTGGCGTTCACCCACCCACCCGGAGGGCTCCGTGGAGAACCTACTATTCAGTACTACCTCCTGCTCGCTTTGTCGTCGCATGCCCCTTGTTCAGGCATACGATAATAGACACGAGAGTTTGCACGCACCAATCATTGGATAATGTTGCTACTGCTGATAGCCGGCTGTTCTGTCTCGCTGTGCTTGTTCGAATGCTCTTTTGTCTTTTTGGAATATACATTATATAACTACATAAATCGTCGCTGCGATGAAAGGTACGGGACGGGGCCTCTGCGGCGCTACGTGGACATATTGGCGCAGCGACAGATAGCGGCCGTCCTGCGGGGGACGGGCTACCTTGGAAAGAAGTACCTCATGGAGACGGTGAGGAGGCCTTGGTGTTGCTGATAGTGGTGGTGGTGATGGTGGTGGTGTTGGTTTTGGTGTTGGTGATGTTGGTGGTGGTGTGGTCGGTTTTTGTTTGTCGCGGGGTCGATATTGACGTTCGTGCTTTGTTGGCAGCCTGCTTGCTGCTGCTGAGACCTCGGCTGCCGTTGAACGAAACGACTGACGCGCACATTGGGGACAATATCCCCAACCTCCGCCACCGAACCTACAACCCCAACAGCATCGCCCCTCCGCACGCCCTGCCCATGTTGAAACCGTGCTAGAGCAAGGCCTTACCCTACGCCGTGGCCACGCGCGCGCGCGATCACGCATCACACCACCATACGTTGCACCATCGCACATGCAGCACCATATATCACATGCCAGCATCACACTATTACGGTGGACCATACCTGGTAGTAAATATGACCAAATATTGTTAGAAAAAATGAGCAAATACATAGGTTTTTGGGTGTACCGTAGGTCCTATTTACTATGGTCCCCCGAAATACAGCAGAACACCTCCACACACCACCTCCACGCGCCACACCACGCCGCAACGCCACCACCACATACCTCACCCCCCCCCCCCCCCCCCTCCCCCCCCTGCCACCACCTAACCCCCCCGTCCACCTACTCCCACTCCTCACCCTTCCCGACCCTCGCCCTCCCCCCCCCCCGCGCTACCCCCAGGCGAGCTACCTTACCTGGCGGCAAAACAAGACGCGCGCCACCCGCCAAGAGGAAGCCGGCCGTCTCTCTTTCGAAGCCCTCGCAGCTCACTGCAACACCCAAATGAAGGCTACCGGATTAGATCACGCCGTTGTTCCCGGCCGGGGCACTGGCAGGGGCCGGGAGGTTAGACTGGAGGGGTTGGGCGTGTGCGTCCACGTGAAGCGCGCCCGCGGGTCCGGGGGGCGCGGGGTCCCCATCGAGGAGGGGGAGGAGGTGCGGGTGGTGATTGAGAAGGTGGAGCCGCGACTGAAGCAGGTGGTGGCTACCGAGTACTCGCCCGATCGGTAGCGATGATGATGATGTTATCGGCGGCGTGTGGTGGGGGAGAGGAAGAGGGGAGGGGTGTACTCGAAGCGGGGGCGGGGGTTGGGGGGGGGGGGGGGGGGGGGGGAGCACGGAGAGGTGAAGTTTACGTTTGTTTCGGGTGCACATTCTGACCCCGCGGGGCGCATGATGCCGGACAGCCCTAAGGGGTGGGCGCTTGCACAAAGAGCGTGGGCGCAGAAGGGAAAAGGGACGCATCTATAGCTCGCGGGGAAATTTAACAAGATTTTAGCTCACGGTATATATATAGTATGATGGGCGCGCTCATTGCCCGCAGCGTACCCGGATGTGCTCTTGCGTAGGCATCGGTGTTTTAATATCAACTGTGACTCCGCGCCGCGCGGAGTTCCATCATGGTTCGCCAACGCCATGGGGCAGATAAATGGGAGTGCGGACGAAGCCGCAGCCAACTCCGGAAGCGCAATGTGTTCATGCATGGTTTTTCATCTTCATTTTTTTAGTCCGTCTCTTCTCTTTTTTTCCGGTATGTTTGTTTGATGGACGGCCGAATATAGCGGAGCATGTCTGCGCGCTAAGGAGGGGCGTCGTGAAATGATGCACTCGGCCGCCTCGTCTCGAGGAACCTTCAATCGACTGCACCCTCTTCAAGCCATACTACAGTATGTACATACCAATACACGCTATGCCGCCAAAGAACAAGCGGCTGGGGATGCTCGTCTCTTGATACGTGACACTAACCGCTCTGTTCAGAAATTTTGAGCGCGTGTGGGCTTTGTACATCCGAAGGCACTTTTTCTTTCAGAACAAGGTGTGATGCATGCGAGAAAAATAGAGACATGGATGTCACAATCATGACGAAAACAAGCGGTATTAAACTGGACGAAAACAAACGCTATTGGGGGCGTCAAGGCCCATTTACACCTCAACGTACAATTAGCTATGGTGTAGGGGCGGTCAGGGAAGGGGTCAAACCTTGGGCTCGAATTAACACCATAGCATATTCTATCATGAGTGAGTGCGCTCGGCTTGTTGAGGGGTCGTTGCTGCAGTTGAGCGAAACACCTCCGCTCGTGATTTTCCTCCGATCAAAATAGGACAGCCAATTTTTTTTTACCAATCAGAAAACTGTGGGCATGAAATCCCTTTCAAATCTAGGAAATATCAGCACGGGCTCTGGGTGTGTGCTTGATGTCTGTGATTTCGGTATACCTTGGTATGTTCATTCTTGATGAGCGAAGTTCACGAGCCCGCCTGACGACGGCTCGCGTCAAGCCTCTGGAATAGCATGCCCACCACCACTGTCGCACACACATGCAAACCCTTCTCTTGCAACACCCGACACGTGTGGGTGTAAGCAAACATATCCTACTGAAAGTAATAGTTGAATTCCAAGTAGCCTGTTCTCGAAACGTGGATGATGCGGTTATTATCCTAGCCTACAGTAGTTCCCACGTAGCTCGACCCCGAATCGTGGGAAAAAGCGACATACGCACGGGCCTGTCCTTGGAAGGATATTTGGCTGGGGAGGGTTCACGACAACTCGGGTGCATCGTCATCATCACCTACAGACGGATCGAATAAAAAAAAAAACATTTAGGAAAGTACATTCCCCAAAAGTCTCGTTCCAGACGGGACGCTACAAGTATGAAGGATAGAGCCGGCTGGTAGCAGGTGAATGGTATGTGTGAAGAGCCCATAGCGCTGGCTGTCTTCCTCAGACTTTCAGCTGCAGCACCACAAGCGTTGGTGGTTTCGTTTCGGTGATACGCGCCTTGAATGTTTCGCAGCCCAGTCCTGGTATTCTTGGTATATGTACATACACTCTCATCACCACACCCTCCCACGCTACACGATACGTACGAGGCAACCCTACAAGGCACGCCCCGCGGCGTCCGTCATCTCGCCGGCCGGGCGATGCGCGGGCGGCAGTCCTGCCTCGTGCCTCTCCCACGCCCAGCGCAGCGCGTCTTCGGCATCGCGAACCCAGCGGCGCGTGTCAAACAGGGGGCACGTCCGACGCCCTCTCCCCAGCTTCTCTCTCAACTCATGGCGGAGCCGGTCATCCCTGTCCATAACCGTAGTAGTGTGAGCAAGGGTAAGACACGGCGGAGGTGGTAGGGGATAGGGCGGGGGCGGAGTGAGGGCGGCGGCAGCGGTGGCGGGTGTTCGATGGGCAGAAGCGTGCTGAAAGGCGAAGCCAGCGGCTGTATCAATCAACAAATTGGGCTGCGAAAAGGCAGCGATCACCGCTTTCCAAAGCGCCAGCGAGGCTCCTGTACCAGGCGTAGCACGCTAAACATGACGCGTTCTACGATAGAGGTAGCACATTTCCGCTAGTTTTGTTTCCGGATGACGGAGTTCCTTAACCCAAAATCGTCGGGATGCCACTCTTATTTCGGACAATGACGTTTTGGTATGCTTGGGCCATGGAATTATTATTCGGTATGCAATTGATTTTTGCTGAAGTCAATTTTCGGGCGAGGTATCGAGCTCCTTAAGTGAGGAGCCTCAGAAAAATAAGGTTGAACCTCTATCGTAGAACGCCTCACATACCAGACAAGAGCGCAAGAAATACACATGTTCACGTTTTTATTGCGTTCTTCTTTGGTGGTAAAATAAAGCTTTCCTTGAACTATTTTTCGACCCAGCCTAAGGCTACCCCAACGCACGACCCGAGCTCGGCTTCGCCGTATTAAAAAAAAAAAAAAACAATGCGGGACCCACTTAACTCGTGTGCTATCGTTAGTTCTTCATCTGGCATGTCTGGGGGCCTAAAAAAACAAAAAAACGGTGGAGGCTACTGGCGCGAGGCTACTGGCGCGGGGACCTTTTACTTGGAACCTCGGTCTAGAATGCAAGTTTACTACCGCGCTGGGGGGAAGTATGAGGACCATATTGTACACACTAAGATGAAGAGTTGAACACCTCTTTACCTTTCCGTCCAGAGGTAAGCTCCTATTAACATCACCACTGCTGTAGGAGCCGCCTGTTCCTAAAAGACACAAGCTTGATGGTGACTGGATTACCACGAGCGGCACGCCCCGCGGAAAGTCTCTGACCAAGCGCGCTGCACCCCGTCGCCATCAAGGACGCTATTAACCCTTTCTAGAACCGCAGCCCCGTTTTTGGGGGGACAAACTACTCAAGAAAATTTCACTGGTTTTTCCCTATGCAACGGGACTCCAGCAGTTTGCTCTAGAAGGGCACTAACCTACATAGCGACCGGAACAATGGTTGGTAACCTGAAAGTGTTATCGAACCGCCTACGAGCAGCTTGAGGGTCCAGAGGTACCGGGAGAATCGTGCTACTACACCCATGCCGAGCGACTCCTCGCCTTGTAACTCGGATACTGATCACTGCACCCCCCTCCCCCACCCCCACCCAATCGCGCAGTTGCCGTCGCGAAAACCGTCACTTTTTTATCGTCATATTTCTCCTCCCTAAAAGTCTCAAAAGAGGGCTATATAGCGGGAGACCTCTGCCCTGCCGACGTCGTGATACTGTTTTCAGTGTCAGAGGGCAGTCAGCCAGAAAAGTCAAGCGCGGGCTACTATTAGTACCAACAGCATGTATGTGTTGTGAGCGTCACCTCGCCAGAGCTTGCACCAGCCGCGTGTACTCCTCGAGGGATTCCGTCACCAGCTCCGGCATCCCGGCCGCTTCGACGAGCGAGGCCCCCACCCTGGACGCCATCTTCACGCCCCGTAGCGTTACCATGGGCACCCCTGCCCATAGCGCGTCGCAACCCACGGTGTGGGCATTGTACAGCTGGGCGAGATGGTCACAACATGTGACCGGCGAGGGTGGTGGTGGAGGGGGGGTGGGATAAAAATGCTCAGTTAGTTGATGCGACGTCGGTAACTGATGTTGCGTTTCATGTGAACAATAAAAAGGAGCTATATACGTGAACCAAATATTGATCGAAAAACAATAATAAAACAACAACAGCAACAGCAACAGCAGCAGCAACACCTACAGCAACAACAATAATAATAATAATAATAATAATAATAATAATAATAATAACGATAATAATAATAATGATAATAATAATAATAATAATAATAATAATAATAATAATAATAATAATAATAATAATAATAATAATAATAATAATAATAATAATAATAATAATAATAATAATAATAATAATAATAATAATAATACTACTACTACTAATAATAAGGATGATGATGATAACAATAATAGTAATGATGATAATAACGACAACATTATTAATAGTAATAATGATGTTAATAACAACAACAGCAGTAATGATGATAATAACAACAACAATAGTAATAATAACAAATTGCACTTGGGTTGATGGTATGTGGTAAGTGTACCAGACATTACTTTTTCTGTTTCATGAGTACTGAAGGCGGCAGTGACGGTCGTGATGAGCGCAAAAAAATCCCATTAAAACATGGTACTGATCTATCTGGTACTGTACTCATATACGTAATATGTATACCTAGCCAGGTACCTGGTATGCATTTCAACGAAAAGTTGGTCTCTACTCCATACGTACAGGTAGCGAAGGCTACCGTGCACAGCTGTTGTGCGCTGCGGTCTACACCCAACCAACGCTGCAATCCACCAACACCTGTCCGCCTCCCACCCGCACGCTCGGCTTGACCCGTAACCTATAGCCCGGCAACCTCCACGGCCACACCTAGAACGAAGGAACCGAACGTTCCAGTCACGCAGGCGGTTCACGCCACAACTAAACGTTCTCCCCGAGTAACCGCACGGAGACAGAGACAAGTTATCCCCGGGGCACTGCGCTCGCTCGCTCCCCACCTCCGGCTGTCGTATCTAATCCTTGTTGCACACCACTATTACGGGGGACCATAGTTAATAGGACCTACGCTACACACAAAAACCTGTATCCTTCCCTACTTTTAGTAACCGTATTTGGTCCTATACTCTATGGTCCCCCGTAATACCAACAAAATCCAACACTAAATGCAAGAAACATATTCTCAAAACGGGGGTACATTTCTAAAGGGGTTGGACCCCCCGACGCTTACCCTTATGGCAACCCACCCTGTTAGCCTTACCCTTACCCCTTATAAGTCCTCTCCACTGTTTTTTTCTCTTCAAATTTTCATTTTTTTTTTAATCCACGTATACGTCTAAAGGGGCTACTGCAAACGTAAAAAATTGACATTTGTAAAAAACAAATTCGGAAAAAAAATATTTCGAAATACGTGCAAGACGACATTTTGTACCCCTTACCCTCACCCCTCGCTCCTACCCTTTCCCCTTTTCCTTTTTCCCTTTTCCCTTACCCCATACCCGTTACCATCTCCCCTCCCGACCCTCACCGGCGTGTCCACGAACAGGTCGGCAAGTCTGAGTCTCTGGAGGTGCTCTTCTTTCCCGACAAGCGGGGCAAACACCACGCGGTCTTCGTCTACCCCCGCAAGCCCGGCCTGCCGCCGAATGTTGGCGCGGGCCCTTTCGCCACCGTCCAGCAGCCAAAGAACAGTCCCAGGAACGGTCCGGAGAACCTGAAGAACGCGGGGGTGCAAGGGGCCATCAACGATCGTGGGAGAGTGGGCTGAACACCACGCGGGGGTGAAAAAAAAGGCGCCATTCGCAATTCAGAGCCACGCCATTCATACGGACGCGGTCGCAGGTGGAAATCGCGTCCGCAGAATCGAGCAACTATTTTTGGATTTTTCAAACTTTTCCAACCCTAGCCGACAGGCCGTCTCCGTGGCGACGTGCGTGTTGCTTCTCGCTGGGCTGTTTATTGGGCCAGGAATCCAATCCCCCCCTAAAAACAAAAAGGATAAAATAAATATATATTGGGTACATACTATATGTAGCTCATGGGTGTGATACACATGATGCTGTGCGTGTGCCGAGTTTGATCGCCGAATAAAGTGCTGAGAGGCTTGCTCTACCGTACCGGGGGGGAATCGATCGGGCAATTAACTACATTGGTCTTTTGGAGTGAAAACCGATCGCGCACTCATAACTTGCTTTTAAGAGGGCGCATCGAGGGGTCATATCATCTTGGTTTCAGAGGGAAAATCGCGGGGTCATCTACCCTGTTTTTGGAGGAAAAATCGATCGGACAGGAAAACAATTTCCAAAGCTGAGACCGATGTGGTACAAAAATGACAATGATCGAAAAAGTGAACGCCAGACAGGGTGCCAGGCCGAGCGGCACGAACGCACGCGCGGTAGCGCCTGACCGTGAAAAAAGTTCATGCTGCTTCCTGTGCGTGGGATGCTGGAGGTGTAAATACGTACTGTGCAGACTCTTGTCACCTATGCCACCCGATTCTATCCTTGCACTCTTACTTACGGCAGAAAAATCTTGACAAAGGAGGCGCATGCGGTTCACACGGGGGGGGCGTAATACTCTTAACTACATAAACGGTTGGAAGGCATCTCTCCAAGACCCAAAAAACAAACGATATAGCCTTGGCAACAAGCCGGATGTGTGGACCGTTCCACGGTCTCACAGCGGTCTCATACGGCCCCCCCACCCCTCCATCATCTTGATAATTTCCAGAAAAATTGCTCGTTTAGCTAATATTAATAGAGGCTATTAATAGATTCTGCCAACATATCATCGTCATGCATGACTAACATACCAGGTAATCGACATCAACAATATCATCACGCACCACCTCCACCACCACCACCACCAACAACAACAACAACAACAAACGAGCCCACCGCGCGTCTTCCATTGTGCACGGCCGATGTCGGCGGAGGAGATCGACAGCATCTGTCGCCCAAACGAAACAAGACAGCGAATAACAAAAAATACAATCATATCGCACAAAGGAGGCCCATCTTGGCGTGCACAATGGACACCTCACGGTGCAAGAGAATTTCCTCTTCCGACGCTGAGAAACAGCCGGGGGGAGGGGAGGGAAGGGGGGTGTACTCATGTCATGCATGGCCGTAGCCGTACGACCATAGACCCTCGCATCCGTACAATGACGGGACGGAGCAAGTCGGGTAATCACCAACCAGGCAGACATTGCTGTGGGTTCTCAAGGATACCGGCGACGGAGATGGAGTGCCGTACTGACAATGGTGATGTTGTCACATGAATGATAGCTCATTTCCCTGATACGTAATCTTTTTTTTTCTTCTTTTTTTCTCATCCCATTCATTATCTTCGCACACCTTCTTCTCTCTCTCCTTCCAACTCGTAACTCAGATCCGGGGTCACATAGCAGGCACTTCTCCCCCCTTCCCGCTACGGTACGTGCCTTCATTTTTATCGCGAGAAGATTTCAGCCTTTTCTTCCCTCGTCGACTCGCATCGAATTGTGCCTACCCACGCTGCAAGGCGCTCTCAACAATTGCATCCTTTTTACCCCGTAGTGACTAAACAGGCTATGAAAAATAAGACGCGTTCTACGATAGAGGTAGCACATTTCCGCTGAAATGTTTTCTGAACAACGGGGCTCCTTAACCCGAAATCGTCGGAATGCCAGTCTTTTTTCGAAATATTGTGTTTTAGTACACTTGGGCCATGGGATTCTCCTTCGGGACGCAATTTAATTTTGGCTGAAATCAGTTTTCGGATGAGGTATGGAGCTCCTCGAGCGAGGAGCCTCAGAACATTTTGGGTGAACCTCTATCGTAGAACGCCTCATAACACAAAAAACAAGAGCGTCTCGACGTAAGAAAACAAACGAGTGCGAATTAGACATGCGCCGCAACACCAGTACACAATGGGACTGCACTAATGAGAGCTGCCAGGGACACATCCATGGTAGACAAGACCAAACTGCCAGGAACATAAACTGAATGCGGGGTTGACCGTAGTCTAACGTTAGGCCGCCAACCGTGCCGGCGGTTTCATTGGGCTTCAAACCTCGGCTGGTGTACTACGCAAGCCTTTTTTTTTTGTGAGTCTTTATTACGTCGTGAATTGGTAAAACTCGACCGAAATCGACGAGCAGTAAGGATTGCTCAACCCTACCAAGCATGCAATGGAAGCGTAAGGTAACTACCGGGGGAGAGGGGGGGGGAAGGGGGGAAGGCAAGATACCTGTGACCACACGGCGTGTGGTGCAGAAGGTTGTTGAGGGTAAGACCTCTCACGACTTTTGACCTGGAAGTAAACCTATGCTTATTTACTACGTGCCAGCATATACGAAAATAAAAAAATAAACTCGTTCGAGGATAAGGTCCCATCCCTTCCATGCCAGAGCATACCTCCATCCACGCCCCGAATGTGTGCGGGTCTATCTTGTGCAGGCGGTTGAAGTTGCAAAGCACGACGCCTTCCCCTCCCGCCGCCGCCCGGCTTTCATCTCCTCCACCGCCGCCGCCGCCGCCGCTCCCTTCCTGCGCTTCCCCCACGCCCTCTTGCTTCGGAGTTTGATCGCGGTTATTTCGCTGGCCGCCGGGAAGCACGGGGGTTGCTTGTACCGCGTCACCGACAGGGTGGTCGAGGTTGCCTGGGAACACTGCTCGCTGCGGTGGTAGGCCGTAATCCGACCGATTCGGCGCGGGGTCGTCTATCACCGCCGTCTCGCTCTGTCGGTAGTCGTTGACGAAGTAGCAGTTCGGCATCTCTAACACCTGGAGGAGAGCCAAACATTGGTGGTGACAGGCCGAGACAGGCGTCGCGGAGTTGTGACGAAGCAGAAGGCACGCGGTGTGTAAGGATAACACTGCCGCCGTTTATTACCACAAATGCCACAGTACCTACTGCGAAAGCTTGCCGCTACTTCTTCTATTTACTTCCACTACTGCTGCTGCTACTACTACTACTACTACTACTGCTACGGCTACTACCACTACTACTACTACTACTACTACTGCTACTACTGCTACTACTACTACTACTACTACTACTACTGCTACTACTGCTCCTACTACTACTACTACTACTACTACTGCTACTGCTACTGCTACTGCTACTGCTACTGCTACTGCTACTGCTACCGTTACTTCTACTACTTCTGCTACTGCTACTACTACTACTACTACTACTACTGGTACTACTTGCTTTCTACTACCGCTACGTAATACCGGTACTACAGTACGTAGTATTCTACCAGGAGGTATTTAAATGCCTCTACAACCCCCACCCCGCCGCACAACAAGCAACACGCCCCCACCACTACAAAACCAACGTCACCACTACCATTACCACTAGTATGGTTGCTGCGCGTGGAAGGACGCCAGGAGCACGGGTCACGTTCACAACGTTTTGGCACACGTTCACCGTGCAAAGAGAAGAAGCGACAGACCGGTTTGCAAATTACTGCGGATGGATGAGGATGCACACCATAGCCTCGACCACAGAAGAGGCGAGGACTCCAAAATGAACAGGGAATGGAGGGTACAGGAGTCTGCCGGGGTAAACGGTGTCGCATCGCCGACGAGTCTCGAAGCAAAAAAAAACACGGGGCCGCCCAACGTCTCTACCCGTCTTCACCCAACGTCTTTCCCCGTCTTCACGAGCGGGAAAAATGCCCGAGTCGGCACAGCGGCGGGCTCGAGTCAGTAACCCCGCTTGTCTTTAGAACCCCCCCCCCCCCTCGCCATTTTGTCGTGTCGTGTATGGTAACATCGTAAAGAGCGCCCAACTGTTGTAGGTGTCTCTATTCGGAGAAGGAACGGTGCTCCATCTCGAAAAGGATGCATGGTCCACGGTCAAATGAATGAATCAAGCAACAGACTAGGACGCCCCCCCCCCCCCCCCCCCCCCCAGCGATTGTGGTCAAGCTATACCGTCGCATAGGCATGAATGACACACTCTTGGCGAAAAATAAAATTTCCCCGTCCCCCCCCTTTCCTCTCTCCCGCTCATGCGTCCAGTCCCGCTGGAATCGCTCGTCGTTCCCCCTCGGACGTTCTAAGCGCACCAACAACAGCAACACCAATAGAAAGATCAACAGGAAAAGCAACAGCAATCAGCAATATCAATAGCAACATAAAATCACCACCAACCTTCTCGGCGTAAAAATGCCTCAGCTCCGTCGGTATTACGACGCCGTCGGCAAGCACATAATCCACCATGTCCGCGGACCCCATGGTGCCTGGAAAGCCCATGTAGCTCACGGCAACCGCCGCGGGGCCCAAGGCGAAGATGTCGGCGCTCTTCGCCGTACCCGCGTACCCGTTGAGGTTGACCAAGACACCCACGCTGTCAGTGTCGGCATACCATTAAAAAACATTTTGTGGGGCTGTTGGGAGGGAGCGGGAGGGGGCATGGTGGAGGATGGAGCGTGCTTTCCGGTACGGTGAACGGGCGGTTTTTCGTGCGGTGAGCGGAGCCTACTATTAATATGGTGCTCGGCCTTTTGATCACATATTGCTATCGAGGGAATAAGAAACAGCCGGGGAGTTTTCCGACGCACACCGGTGTGCGCGGTAGATGCCTGAAGAGGGAGGTTTCCCGCAGGCCGCCAACCATAAAGAACGAAGGCCAACAGGCCGCGAAACCGACAACCTTTGCATATAGCACGTGTAGGGAAGGGAAAGGGAAAATGAGAGAGGAGGAGCGGCCAAGCCGGGGAAGACACAAAAAGCGGCTCACACACCACGGTCCTGTCATTTCGCGCAAAGGCCATGTTGTTCGACCTCTCCCAGTGCTGGACGGAGCACCCATACTCACACGGGCACACGCACGCACCCATACCACATGCATCCCCATCTGCACCCGCAAACGCCCGCACGCACACTCCCAGCCCCAGCCACACCCACACCCATACCCACGCTCACGCACACGATATCCTACACAGACTACGATTCCCAGCGAAACACCGCCGGAGGGGCATCGGGCACCGGGCGCACAGTACAAGGCACCGTACTACAGGGAGAAAGCAGCCGCGCAGAGGCATAGGCGGCGTGTTCGTTGCTTCGGCAGGCTTGGAACGCGGGCGCAGAACACCACGCACGCACCAACAACCTTAACGCGTCGCACCACGGCAAAGCGGCTTATCCTGATGTCACCATGAATTGCGACCATGCCACATCCGCATTCAGCCCCAAAGAGCTCGCTCTCGTACACTCGTACAGCATGTCATATCCACATCGCCCCTACACGTATACCGATGGGAGAGAGTCTCGCGTTTTTTTCGGATTTTTCCTGCCGGAAACTTCCCGCGCGGTGCGGTGCGCCTGTCTGTCCTCACCCGTCCTCCGAGATGACGGCCGCCGCCTCCGCAGCGGTGAGCGCGCTGAGATCGCGGAAGTGCTCCACCTCTCCCTCCATCCTCCGCCTCTGCGGCGAGCGATCGTCAGGGTTGAGAGCGTACAGAAACACCTCGAACTGGTCCCGATCGATCATCCCGAACGTGCTCTAATGAGAGAAAGCGAAGGAAGCGCGGGGGCGAGAGGGGGGGGGGCGAGAGGGAAAGGGGAAGGAAAAGGAGAGAGAGAGAGAGAAAGAGAGAGAGAGTCTATGTGCGTTGCAGATCGCAATGCTATCGCATGGCGTTTTGTTAGGTCGTTCGGGTTGGAGCTCCTGGCAGAGGCTATACGCTAAGCGCGCGCTCGCGGGGAAGAAACACCGTATACCTCTCGCGAGAGCACCAAAGGCGCCACGGAGCAGGCATTTCGCTCTGGAGCAATATGATGCACGCGCCGTCCGCGCGCCGCGCGAGCCCGCTACTATTATTGCAGCACGCCTTATGTTCTCTTGCCTGCATCAGATGCGTCAGAGGGTGGGTCCCCATTAGGTCTCCACTGACATACCCAAGTCGCACCCTGCCCCGAGCATCTCTCGATGAACCTGCAGCCAGCGGTCTCGGCTTCCGCCACCACCACTGCCGCGGCCGCCCTTCTCCATCCCCCCCCTCATGCTTAACCCCGCTCGACCCCGCGACCTCGGCCAGAACCCCCCTGGACTGCTGCTGCGCCACCACGAAGCAGTCGTCGATCGTTAGGGGTGAGCTGAGAGAGTCGAACGGGTGAAGGGCTGGTCGCGACACGTCGCCCCGATCGCCCGCGTCAGGAGTTGCTTCGGCTGAAGAAGCGGCGACAGAAGCGGCGTTAGAAGCGACGGCGGCAAGGCTGGGATTCTCGGCAGGTCCACCATTCGCAGTTTCGAATACGGAGTCTCCGACCGCAGTCTCCCTGGCTGCCCCTCCCCCAGTCTCCTTCGCCACCCCAGTCTCGGGTTTCGACAGCAAGGAAGCGTCTCGTCTCTGCCCTTCTCTAGGAAGCAACTCCAACCCCAGCAACATGTCTCGATCACTGCCAGGCAACCGTGGCGGCGGTGGCGACGACGACGACGAATATGTCACTGACACCACCCCCGCTCCAAACCCTCCCACCCCCCCGCTCATCCCCCCTCCCTCTCCTCCTCTTTCTCCCTCCTCTCCCGCACCTCGCCTCCCTGCTCCTCTTCCTCGCCGTCGTCTTACCGCGGCTCTCAGAGCGCGAGCCTCAGCGTCCCAGTCGTCCCATTCGCAGAGAGAGGCGTGACACTTGAACAGCGCCACCACCCAGCGGTCTGTCCGGGCGCTGCCGCTCGCCTGCCTGGACGCAGGGCTTGCAGAGGCAACGAGCTCGAGGCAGCGGCGGTAACACGCGGCGGCCTCGGCGGGACGGCCGGAGTCGACGCTGAGCGCGGCCAGGCCCTCGTGGAGGTCGACGTTTGTTGGGTCGGCCTGGTGCGTTGCGCGGTGGCAGAGAGGGAGGGAGGAAGAGAGTGGGGGAGGGAGGGCGGGTGGGGGGGGGGGGGGGGAGGGAGGAAGGGAGGGAGGGAGCCGTTCTGAATGTTACCGGTAACGTCGGGGTTCAGTTCCCCGCAGCTCCCCGCCCCCCTCCCATGTTCTGGTACGTGGACAAAAAACACATATGTTCACGGATCACGTCAAACCCCACGGGTTGGGTCTGGTCGGGCAGGGCCAGCTGACTCGACTCGACCTGCGCACACTATCAGATGTCTTGACCTCGCCCGAATCGACCAGCGGAGTTTTGAAAACCTCCTGACCCGACCCGTGAGATTAAAAAAAAAACTGACCAACAACCCGACCCGACCCAATCCGTGAGATTCCGACAGGCTCTTAAGATACTGGTCATATCGCGGGTCGGGTCACCTTGACCCGCGAGAAAAAATCTCCCGACCTGTGGGTTCATTCGACCCTCCGATCGACTTTGCAAAATAAACCATTGTTTTTGGTATAATACCCCGCAGCAGTGATATGTGGTCTGGCTGTGGAGGGTATGGACGGATGTGGACATGAACATATAGATATGGCGGTGTTGTGGTGTTTGACTATGATGCCAAAGATGTATCGGCGCGAGAGACGCCTCGGGCAACAAGCGGCAAGCTTTTGAAGTGTCGGATCCGCGGGCAGGATCCACGAGTCCCGACCCTCGGGCCAGCGAAAAAGCACTCGCGGGTCAAGGTGGACCAACCCGCGACACGACCCGTATCTCACGGGTCATGATTTTAGATTTTAAAACCTGACCCGACCCGACCCGTGAGATTTTTCGTTTTATATTGTGACCCGACCCGACCAGACCGGACCCGACCCGACCCGACCCGGTCCGACCCGGCCCGACCCGGTCCGACCCGACCCGTGATATTTTTTCGTTTTAAATTGTGACCCGACCCGACCCGTGATATATTTTCGTTTTAAATTGTGACCCGACCCGACCCGTGATATTTTTTCGTTTTAAATTGTGACTCGACCCGACCCGTGATATTTCGAACACGTCCCGATCCGATCCGACCCGATCCGACCCGATCCGTGAGACTCTGAAAACTTTCGACCCGACCGCGGGTCGGCTCATGACTCATGACCCGTGATTAGCCCCGAAAAAAACAAACACAAAAACGGCAGGCCCTGCTTGTGAGTGTTTGCTCGAAACTTGGTACCTGGTATGCTGTAACTGTCGACAAAAACACCCACCTACTACTGTAGTGTATATTCTCTTACAATATACCAGAGGGTACCAGGTACTACACCAGTACATGATGTACTACTGCTGTACATCCCGTATCGTCCTCGTCGAGGTTTGCACCCCCTCTCCCGGTCGCACGAGCCTGCCCTACAATACGAGTACCATAAAGTTCATGTGTTGCTCTGAGCGCGCTCACCACCAGACAGCAAATCACTCGGAGGCGGCAGCAGCCACAACAGCGTAGAGGCAGAAGTAGCAGCGGCTTACCTCAATCTCCGCCCTGTAGTACTCGAGGAACCCGTCCTTCACTCCGGGACACAGCGAGTCTATCTCGAACGCAGCGACAAGGCTGTGGAACCCATCGCCTCGCTTCCCTTGCCGAACCAGAGCTCGGCCAAGCTCTGCTTTGCACACAGCCGAGCGCGGGGCCAAGTCCACAGCACGCTGGAACTGCTGTGAGGCAGACGCGAGGTCGCCCGTTAGGGTGTGCCGACGGCCAAAGCGGAGCAGATCCTCCACACGCGTGGTGTTCTTATCGTCGTGTTCATGGGGTAGCGTTGGTTCCATGTGAGGGTCGTCTCCGCCTCCGCGTGGAATGGACAATCCAGGTGCTGCTCGAGGAGGTCGTCGATGGTTGACCATGTGTCGAACTGCAGGCGCAACCTGATTGTTGTGGGTGGCCCATGCCCATGCAGAGGCTACCGCGGAGAGAGGCATAGCGAGGGTGGCTGGAGGAAGAAAACATAGGGCCTTCATCGACGAGTTGAAGAGGTGCGCCAGGCCGGCAGTGCCAGCGCTCCAGCAGATGAAACAATCAGGCGTCACCCAGAGTAGACATCCCACCCAAAACACTACGAACACCGAGCTGTTTAGTTTTTTCCGTTTTACCCGATCTTCGGGTATACTACCCGTGGCATAGGCGCGCGTTGCAAAGGACTCTCCATCGTCTGACAGAACGGCGGCTCTGAGTACGACCGAGTCCGGAAGAGAAGGTTGCTACTACTGTGAACGCCAGAGGAAGCAAGCACGGAGTGAGCGGCCGTTTCATCGACAAAGTTTTGTGGGACGGTTCTTCATCAGAGCTTGAGTATACCCAAGGGCAAAAAAAAAAGATATCTTCGCGCGCGAGGGCAGGCAGACCAACTCAGGGCATCATCAGCGCTGTCGTCACAGCCAGTGGTCGGGTGGCAAACTACCACACTCGGTGGAGAACACCGGCTGGAATCCGACTTGGTCTTGGCTTCAAGTTTCCCAGCACCCGTTAAAGCAGTAGATACCTTTGAGGTGGGGGATCAAAAGCATTTTAGCGTGATACCTTGATAGCCTGGTGCGTACAAGGTAACCCAGAGAGCATGTCGACCACCAGGCGTTGTGCAGCTTCGTCTCTGTCAGCAATTGGGGTGGTTTTCCTGTTGCGATCCTGCGGAGCCTTTGTTGCGCCCCCGACCGGTGCTGGCACTCGAGGCCCCCCCGACAACAAGGCAACAGGCCACGGGTCCACGTTCGGTGGGGTGGGCTTGGAATTGGCGAAGGCGACGGACATGACAGCGCTGCCCGGCCGGGCTCTAGGCGGGACGAGCAACAGCTTCGCGCCCGAGAACAGCTTATTGGGCGATGGTGAAGGAGGAGATGCAAGGAGAGTGATGTTGGCATCGGCGTTGGTCGAGATGGATGAACATGAAGTGGGAGGGAACGAGGGCGGGTCGGGGGTGGGGGGGGGGAGAGGGCGGTGGGGGATCCGTTTTCGCAAGGCGCGGGGGGCTGTCGCGCGGATCTGGAAGAGAGGCGGCGCACCAGTAGCAGGAGAACAGGTGCTGATTCTCACCGCAATGAGTACGAGTACTGGGTAATATAGAGTTCATAGCGCAGTAGTACAGCTAAAGTAGAACACAGGATGACTCGAGCTTTCATAGTCCTACTCCAGAGCGCATGGTTCTACCATCCGAACCACAGTTTGCGCCGCAGCATTTTGGCCGGTGAAAAATCACCGTAACAGCAAACAGCTACCAGCAATCTGAAACAAAATGCTCGATTAATCTACAAGGGCGCTTACAGTAGACACGTACTACAAGTACTGGTAGTTTTTCGTCATTTTTGTATCGCGACTATGGTACCACTCTGATTCCAAGCATTAATAGAGTGTGCCCAAAACGTGGGTGGGCGCAGTTCTAAAGACGGTTAACAGGCTCGAGGATCTCCTCCAAAATTCGGTCACCATGTATGACAGGAAATAGGACTGCACCATGCATCGGCTCGGCGGCATCTCGCGTGATTTTGTTATTTTTAATCCACGGGATGCCGGTATGAGCAGTTACACATCTAACGTGGGTAACATATCATATTATGCGTAAAACGGGCGATGGCAAACTTTTGTTGTAAAGGCCAAATAGTTGTGGCCGAGATAAAAATCACGTTTGCTGATCGCGTTCATGGTATAATACGGGAATAATGCCGTGCGTTTTCTGTGTGCGTGTGCTCCCTCGGGGCTTTCCTTCTGCTGGCTAGCCACATGTGATTAGTTGGCCTCATCGCTGTCTGCCAAGGGAAGAAGGGAGGTCGGAACTATGAGTACCTTTACTTCACCGATGCCGCATTGTACCTGGCTTATTTTCGCGTCCTCTCAAACGTTGTAGCAGTAGGTCTCGAAAAACGAGCGACAGTAGTGCTGTGGTGTGAGAACACCATCATCATCACCACGTTCATTCGTGATTTAATCGTCCGGGAGGGCTCTTGTTCCGAGAGAGAGTCATCCACCAGTTTCTTCAGATTCTGGCGTCACCACCACAACAACACCAACACCAACACCAACAACAACAACAACAACAACAAAAACAACAACAACTACAGCAACTACAACAACAAGACGTATCAAACATTGCTCTGCTGTATATCCGTCCTCTTGTTCTGGCAGTCAAGTACACAGTTGAACGCACGTACGCGTTGCATTCAAAATCGCACATCTCATGAAGATGCCTGGATCGTTCATTGTCCCCCCCCCGTCCCTTTCAGCTTTAGGCAACAAATGTGTAGCCGAGCCAAGCACGCTGTGCATGCGTACTAAGCACGTGCACGATTTGTGGAGCGAGCCCAACGCACAATTCCACATTTCCAGAATTAAAACACTGACATACGATATACGAGTATAATGCACTTTTAACAGTATCATGTGTTGCCACCCGCCAATGTGCAGGCATGATGGTTAACGTCGATGACCCACAAAAAAAAAAAGTACGAGGAATAGAACTATGAACAATACGGGTAGACAGCCTTCAAGCCCATACGGGTACGCGCTCCCACACTCTAGAATGTACGAGTCTATTAATAGGTCTCAAAGTAATTGCAAAACAAGCGCAGAAGTGGAGAAGGTACCGTTACGGCATGATACCGTTACGGCATGACACCAACCACGAGCGGCGATGAGCAGCAGATAGATGCAGTAAAACAGGCAGAGTAGATGTAAACTACTGTAAACGAGGGTGCCCGTTTTATGCCTATTTGTGACCCTCTTTGTATCGTGGTCGCGACCGATAGCAAGCAATACCACGTTGTCGTGAAACGAGTGAACCACGCGATATGGTACCTGATGACGGGCGATTCGGCGTTTCTTCTTCCCGCGTGGCGTCTACAAGGAACAAGAGCAGCAGAAGACGGAGGAGGAGGAGGAGGAGGTGGCAGATACATCGACAGCGGCGGCCTCTTCCCTGGTCAGCCACGAACTGTCCCCGGGCGACAGGTCGGTGCCCTCAGCCATCGTGAACGTGGACCCCGGAGACGTGCCGCGGCTGCTGCACGAGATGCTGGGAGACGACGACTTCGACCGTCAGCAGCGTGTCATGATCCTGACGTCGAACACCGGGAGAGGCCACTTCGCCGCAGCAGAGGTTAGTTGGCCAACCTGTGCCCGATAGCTATCCACCGGCACAGATGTAGTGTTTACTACTGTACCTCCTTCTCGGCATGTTTGTCACCTGACTAACAGAGGAGATTTTGTTTTTCCCGCCTAGCGGCCCTCTTCTCTCCTTTTCTTCCGGGCCCGGTGCTCAGCAAACATCGTAAACGGCCAGACTGCTTATTACCTGGTTCTGCTGTTCTGCTGGTGTGTGCTCTAGCTTAGGTTTTGTGCAAACATTGTTTGCCCTGTTGCCCCTGTATGTCTTTGGTTTTTTGCATTCGATCGATAGGTGATTGGTCTTTTTTTCTTCTCCCCCGTCACAACTGAATGTTAATGCAAAAAAAACAAGAGGGCTTTTTTTTATTATTATCACTTTTACTTTCCAGCCTAACTCGTAGGAGGTTTTACCCTCAGCGATCTTCTGGGCAAGCCGTGGTCACAGGTGTCGTCCCTTCTCCCCCCCGGTGCGTGCCTTTATTTTTTTGTCGCGCACAAGTTCATTCCCGCTGTTCGCCGATTTTCATCGAATGTAACTAACTCACGCTCTCGCGCTTTCCGCTAATAATTTTTTTAATTCAAGAAAAAGTCCCTACGAGCATGCACTCGGTGAAACTCGAACCCACGAAATTGATCTTGATAGGCACGCGGGTCACCTACCAAGCCACCGGGGGCGCCTGGTAAAGGCTACTAACGTTGTCGGACAGGAATGTTAGCCACTTCAGCAGCCTTACTGAGGTCGTCTTTGTTAAGATCACGGATAGCGGGACACTTTGTATCCCTGGACAGGTCTGCTTATCAAGCCGGTACTCGTTGGTACTCCACGTTGATGTTCGCTTAGAGATAGAAGAGCAGCTTTATTCCTTTCGTGCACGACGGAGACTGAGACCACGCTCGTGCCTCTCTGGAAAACCCCTGGTTTTCCACCTAAGATACGCCTTCCAAGTACTACAAATACGATCCCAGTGCCAGAACCCAGGTAATTACCGGGCTTTCAACCTCATACAAAGAAGTATCATAACACTAGCCCACTCTGATGAGCAGAATGATGGGAAATTCATGGAAACCCCGATTCTACAAACTCGAACATGAGTCGAAGATGCGTCTCCTCAAAACCCACTCCCACACCTCAGTACGGCAAGGCAACGAAGCCGGCAAAGTACGTTAAAAAAAACGAAAGGAAAACGTAGCCTTAAGGGGCACGAAGAAATCGTCAACGAAAAATCATCGCCATGTCACTCGCGACCGGGGGGGGGCGAGGAAAATGCAGGGAAAAGTGAAAAGTGAATATAAAAAAAATGAGAAAAAAAACAACACGGAAGATGTCAAGAAACACCGAAAACCCAGCCTACAACTCGGGAAACGTGTCCTGAGCCACAAATGAGTGGCCCGATTACCCAGACCAGCCCCGACACTGAGCGGGGGGGTAGGCAGGACAGAACACGCCAAACCCATCCACAACCAAGCCCAAGGAAAACAAACAAACAAACAACCCAGGAACACACCTGCCAGAAAAAAAAACCCGACCCGAAAACTCGGAAAACGTCAATAAGTTGAATAACCACACCCCAGAACCCAGGAAAACGTCAAGCAAAAGATGTTTGAACAGCCGAGAAGCGAATGTCATCTGTCCACGGCGGCGCCTCGACCAAAAAAAAAGCTAAGCGAAAGAAAAAACAGCGACAAAAAAGCAAAAAATCCTAAGCCGAAGACGCCACTTGTTAAGATCGCGGATAGAGGGACACTTTGTACCCCTGGACAGGTCTGCTTATCAAGCCGGTATCTTTGGTACTCCACGTTGATGTTCGCTTAGAGATAGAAGAGTAGCTTTATTCTTTTCGTGCACAACGGAGACCGAGACCACGCTCCTGCCTCTCTGGAAAACCCCTGGTTTTCCACCTAAGATACGCCTTCCAAGTACTACAAATACGATCCCAGTGCCAGAACCCAGGTAATTACCGGGCGTTCAACCTCGTACAAAGCAGTATTATAACATTTTGTTGTCACCCTTGTCTCGCCCCAGCTACGCCCTTAGTATGACGCAGGCGACCTCACGCCTCTTCCATGCGGTATGTAGCGCGCAGATTGTAGCAACAGCCTTGAGATCGAGTATTTGGTCGAAGCTCATCATTGTAAGCTGTGTGTGATAACATACTTCGATCGCGCATACTACGGGTTTTGTATGGTCTCATGCAGGACGTACAGTCCGTGTATGAGGGAAACACAATCTGAAGCTGCAGATTTTCAAGGAGTGGGTGTGGGAAACAAAAGTAGAATTCGAGGTTGCACGTAGCTCGTCACGAATATGGGCAATTTTATCAGTGTGTGTTTCATACCTGGAATTACGGCTTTATGAGCATGTATTCGGATACCATTGTCATCAGAGCTACTACCGAGCAGCATTAGTTTGTTATTGAAGTACTGGAGACTCTCCCACGAAATGACCCCCCCCCCCCACACCCACACACACCCACGCAGGCCCTTAGAGAAGGGTTGCACGACCTGTACCCCTTCATGGTGGTCGTCGACATCGTTGACGTGTGGAGACAGCGCGCACCACTGCTGACCAGCATGATCGTGGGGTCCTTTCTGTCCATGGCGGAGGGCTCTCGCGTCTGGAGGGCCGTGTGGGAGCTCAGCCGATTCCCGCCCGCTCGCAGGGTTGCTGACGTGAGTCTCGAGAGAGAGAGAGAGAGAAAGAGAGAGAGTAGAAGTCGGGAGTAGAACGTTTTGATCTTGTTTCGTGTCGAAGAAGTGCCGGGGTGTTGGAGTACACTTGGTGTAGACTGCGCCCTGCCCACGGCAGGTGGAGGACAGGGGCCACGATACCGCCGAGATACGATTGCGCGAGCTCGTTGTTTTCTTCACGATGTCATTGAATTGTGCAAGTGGTACGGCATGCTATGGTTACTGATCTCATAAGTCCGGAATTCGAGTCGGCTGCAATGGTTGCTTTGCTTGGTTTTGGTGTGCATGCACCGTCTTACCTTAGTTGCCAGTTCTTTTCCATTTTTTTACTCTGGCAGTGCGCTCGAAAGCGAACTTGGCAACATGCTCTCTGCCCTCATTTCATGATGAAAAAAACGTTTAATTTCGTTACCCACATGCATGTACTAGGGCAACACAATCTAACACCACCCGAGCTGCCCCTGGCATCCAAATCAAGGAGCCCTACAATCTGCACAATAAACTAATTTACATACAAAGCATACGTGTACCAGGTATGGTATTGTACTCTAAGCCACCTGTCGGATTCGCTGGGACGATCCCGTCGAAGCACGACCAATACGCGCGAGGCAACCGTGGGGAGCGTGACATCGAAAACAAGAAACTGCCATCAACAACCTTCGCCTGCGTAGATGCTGCTACGGGCATCAACACATGCAACAGAGAGTGGCAGGATTGATATAATCACATTATGTTGAACGTAGCGATGGTGCGAATACTATCCGGTGTTGCAGCCCTAACACCAATATCCGGTGTTGCAGCCCTAACACAGTTTTAGGTGTCGGGACCCGGGCCCGCCGTAACATGCCACTCGTTGCTTAGTGAACAAACGTTTGGGATGAGCAGGCAGGCACACCAGTGCACCATAACCAAGTGCACCCAGCACCAGCACCAATGCCCAGCAGCAGCCACGAGAGAGACAGACATGAACTACGTGTCCTCTCCCGTCCCCCTTTTTTCCTGGCCTGCGTTTTTATCAGGGCTTCATGAACATGCGGTGCCACAAGCGCATCCTAGAAATCTTTGAAGACGGCAAGCCGGACCTGGTTGTGTCGGTTCACCCCACGTGCCAGGAGGTCCCCCTCCGCGTCTTGAGGGGGATGGGTGGCGGCATCAGGAACGTCCCGTTCGTGACCGTGGTGACGGACCTCGCAGGGACGCACCCTACCTGGTGAGCAAGCGATACTTGCTTACTGTGGTCTTGTCACCATAGAGGTAGCACACTCCCGCTGAAACGTTTTCTGAACGAACGAGGCTCCTTAGCCCAGAATCGTCGGAATGCCAATCTTGTTTCGAAAAAATGTTTTTTTTTTGTGTGCTTAGGCAATGGGATTCTTCATCGGGACGCAGTTTCATTGTTGCTGAAATCAGTTTTCGGGTGAGGTATGCCCCTCCCCGCGTGAGGAGCCTCATTAAATGTTTTTGGGTGAACCTCTATCGTAGAACCGCTGTGATAACGTTCATACGAGTAGAATGTTAGTGACAAGTAGTTAAACAGGTTAAATGTCACACCTGCTGGCGGCGTGGCAGGCGGGGTTTCGAATCTATGTGGGCTCAAACCCCGAGAGGTGTACTTCGTATGCTTCCTGTGCCTTTTTGTCTCGTCTCGCTGAAAGCGCGATAGAGTATGAATATCGCAGCTTAAATAGACCGAAAATCAACCAGCGGTGGGAATGCTGCATGCACCTTATGCGGCGATAAAAATAATCAGCGTGTATCGGAGAGTTCACAGCTGTGACCATGGTTTGTCCAGAAGACCGTTATATGTGTACGTAAAAAGCTCCTGCGGGTTTGGTGCTGAAAAAGCAAAGTTGGCGATTAATGTAAACAACTCCTAAAAATGTTCAAGCTAAAGGGAGGGGAAAAAAGAAGCAAAAACGGACGCTTCCCGGTTGAAAAAACAAACAAACGCCCCGCCACGGACAGCCTCAAGATCCATCTTACATGAACTACCTTAACAAATAACGTCCTCCTGATTTGTTTTCCTTGACGAATCCCCACCTGCCACACACCACACCTTTTTTTATTGCTGCCATGGTTTCGTCATTTTTCAAAGGTTCCACCGAGACGTGGACGCATGCTTCGTGCCCAGCGAGCAACTCTCCATCCTCGCGCACAAGCGCGGCCTCGCCCCCGACCAGGTTCGGCTCCACGGCCTGCCCATCCGCCCGGGATCATGGCGCGAGCAATCGGCCAAGACCGAGCTGCAGGAGGAGTTCGGCCTCATGCCGGAGGTGAAGACGTGCCTGGTGGTCGGGGGAGGGTTAGACGCAGCCGAACTGGAGGGCATCGCGGACTCCGTGGGACGCAGGCTCGGTCAGGACAGCGGGGAGTACCAGGTAGGGTGGGCGGGAAGGGGGTGTGGCGGGGGAGGCGGGAGGTGGGGGCGGGGGGGGGGGGGTGGTTATATCGGAAAGATGCAGGTGGCCACAACAACAGCTGTTTTACCTTATGGGCAGTGTATCGTGTGGTAAGCATCTCCTCAAAACTCTGGGATTGGCCATGGTCCTGCATCTACTGTAGTCTACCATGGGCTTCGCCAACGCCGTTGTACACACGCAACTACCGGCTACGAACTTCGTGGCCGTTAATCGCTCGTCGCATTCCCCAGCGTCGATGTAATTCCAACCACTTACGCCGTCTTCCGTATGTCGAGCCCGTTTTTTCTTTGTCTGACCCGCTGCTTCTGGCGTCTGAGCTTGGCGGCTGACTGTGCTTTTGGTACGATGCTGTTCCGTTCGCGCGTGGGGCGGCGGCGGATCTGTTAATTTCTTGCCTTTCCACAGATGGTGGTGGTTTGCAAGGGCGACAGGGTCGTCAAGGCCTCCCTCGAGGGCGCGAGCTGGGCGCCAAACGTCCACGTTCACCTCAAGGTTAGGTTAGCCGCAGAGCTCTATTAATAGCATACGAAGCGTTTTTTTTTGTTCTCGAGTAAAGATACGCTATATATAGTAGCACCTGCGCTTCAAATGTGAGTTTTATTCCCGAAGCTGAATTATTGGGAAAATAATTCGAGCTGTATACCAGGTATTTTGTGGCAGAGTTTCCTGTTTTAAACAGAGCGAAGGTAGCAAGAGGAAGAAGGTGGCCGCAGTTTTCCCACTTTGTTCGTGTGTTTTAAAAGGAATCACCAGGTATTTGATTGGTCGAAAAACAGGCGGTGTTGTATGACGTCATCCAAGGTACTGATGTCACACCGTCTTTTCGAGATGGTTTCGCTGTGGGATGGCTTCAGCTTTTGGACACAACAAATGTTGGGGAGAGATCGGGGAAATTTCAGACTGAATGATATCGAAACTGGTTACCGTGTATCTAAATATATTTCTGGGGTGTGCCCACGATTGCTGTTGCTGTTGCTGTTGATGATGTTGTTGTTCTCAAGTGTAGGTTCGAAACCAACCGGCTGCGACGTTTTATATGTGAGCGCCGACAGATATTGTTCCAAACTTTGTTTTGACTGTCCTTAGCGATCAAAAAGTTGTCATGTGCATGTACGCTGTCGATGTGTCCGTACCGTATCTATATTTCATCAATCGGAACGTGGGATGCTTTCACTTATCGCGCCCGACGTATACTAGACCCCCATGTTTTTTTGTTTCACGGTTGCGCCGTGCGTTCCCGTGTATCCCCTTTGCGAAGAACTACGTTTCGAGCATGGACAAATGGATGGCAACGGCGGACTGCGTCGTCACCAGGGCTGGCTCCATCATCATCGCGGAGGCCATGGTTCGAGGCCTTCCCATCATGCTGACCGGCTTTTCCCGAGGCCAGGAGGTAAGGGCGACGCGATCATTTTTCTTCCGCCCCTCTCTCTTCAGTCGCTTCGTGGCATACGTGCGTGGATAATTTGGAACATGGAGTCCTTTTTCGAGCGTCGAGAACATTGGCAGCACTGACAATAACTAACAATTGCAGCAACAAATGTAACAGCGAGAATTGTCGCACGATCAATCGAAGCAATAAAGTTTAGCGACGAACACGACTGAAGACGACGACGAAGCTACCTGTGGCGGTGGAGCAGTGGCAAACAAACGCCCTGTCCGTTCGGTTCGAGCTCGATACCGGGAGTGCTGCTTCGGTACGACAATTATCGTTATTTTGTCCGCATGTCCGCGTGCATGCATGCCCCGATAAATTGCTACTGCTGCTGCTATATTACGCCACGCATATACTGCTGCAGTGCACTGTAGCCCATCGGGCTGTTCTCTCCTCGGTTGGTATAGAGCAGCGTTATTTTGCTATGATTTCCGTTTGAGCGCTTGCCATCATATTCCGTCCTTTGAACCCCTCCACAGCTGTACCCACGCTTTTGGGGGAAAATTACTCGGAGTTAGTGTGGGACATCCTTCTACAGTATTTTTTCACACTACCAACGATCGTTCAATGTAAGTATTGGATTGGAGGAGGCCCCCTGTCCTGTGAGGTGGTCCTCTCCAAACTTCCAAGGTTATGCTCTGCAGGGTTTGTGGATTCCGGGCAAGGGTATGGAAGTCTCACAGAACTTGCAGAAGTTCCGGGTAAGAGTATGCAATTCATACTAAACTCACAAAAGTGCCGGCAGGGTGCATTTGATGCTGTATCCGTACCCGTACCCGCACCCCTGTATTTTACAAGGTGTCGGGTACCGGGTATACACCTCGGGATTTACAGAGCGTCTCTTCCCGGGTGTTTACCCTACACAAAGGCTGGGTACGGGTATGGGATGTTGTACCGGTACCCCGGCATTGTGGCACGGGCGTACAGAACTTACAGAAGTTTCGGGTACGGGTATGAATGTCACACATAACCCACCGAAGTTCCGGGTACGGGTATGAATGTCGCACAGAACTTACAGAAGTTCTTCGTAGGGTTGTACCCCGGTAAATACCTCGGGTATGGTCTCGTGCGTACCCTACAGGGTGTAACCTTGCATACTCCCTTGTGTTGATTATCTGTCGTTCGTCCTTAGCCACCTCCCGGGAGTTGCGCTGTCTCACCCAAACTTGCTTCATACTATGCACTGGTATACGTTGGCTGTTTCTTCGGCACGCACGCGGATAAAACCGAATCAACAGCTGCAGACGGTGACGACTCGCCCGCATTCGCGTAGTCGTGGCTCCTTATGGCGGTTGGATCAGTGTACAAGCGGTCAACCGGGTGTAGAAATTCGTCACCTTCTCCATCTTCCACCTCCCGGTCCTCGCGATCTCGCCAACGGTCGTTCCCGCCAACGACTTGCTCTCTGCACCTCATGCGCGTAAGGGGTGCATGATGGTCGGGCATTCCCACCGCTCCCCGGTGCCCCCCGCCCCATAGTTCGCTCTTCTTGTTCTATACTCTTCTACTCCCTTGTCTATACATGAACCCTTCCTATCCCGGCACCGCGAGTGCCCCGCCTCTGATGAACCCCATCCCGGCTCGGCCCGCCACTTTTTTTGACGTGCCGCATATCTTGCATCGCAGGAGGGAAACGTGCCGTTCGTTTTGGAGGGAGGTTTCGGGGCCTTCAGCACGGACCCTGCTAACATCGCGGACACGATCAGCGAGTGGTTTCGAGACGACAAACTGCTGGCCAGGCTGAGCGGTAACGCCAAGCAAGCCAGCCGACCGATGGTGCGCGCCTCTCGAACATTCCATTCACACTAAAAACACAAAATCGCGAGATCACGCCATCTCTCCCCGCTACTGCTCGTATCATACGTATTTACTCTCACGCCCCAAAGCGAGCAGTAGTCGCCGGTCAGCTCGCCAGCCAACTAGTCTTGTTTGGGCACATCCTTCCAGTCTTCGAATAAATATTACGATATGGTACAAATATAGAGGAAACGCAGCCACACTCGCCACTATGTCGGAATTGAAAACAAAATGCGTACGAGTACGTAGCGGGTTGGGATTTTTTGTCAGAAATGGAATATATATATATATATTTCTCCATTAAAAAAAACTCTCTATATATACTATTGTATACCCCCCCCCCCCCTCCCTGACACCCTAGATAGCAGCGAGAAAACGATCGCTATCCTAGGAGATAGATAGATGGTGGCCACAGGCGGCCAACAGGAATGGGATAAGATTAGCAAATAGTTTATATGTTTATATGGAAACAACGCAATGAGCGCCCAATTGTTGGAGGTGTCTCTATTGAGAGTAGGAACGGTGCTCCGTCTTGAAAGGGATACGTGGTCAATGGTCAAATGACTAAGATGGCAAGCAACAAATGATTTCGCCCCCCCCCCCCCCCCCCCCTCCCTGTCTGGGACTCAGCAAAAAAGAGAGTGGGTTGTCCATTTGTTTTTTTTTCCGTGTACCCATTTATAGTGGTTGACCCCCCCCCCCCCCCCCCATCCACGAGATCGCCAGCAGCGGCAGCTTGCAATGCACCTCGATCATGATAGGACGAGCAGCACGAGAGAAAGCCAACTCGACTTCAACCACCCTGCCCCCGCTGCTCGTTCTCATCTACTGTACTTACAAACCGCAAACGAACCCAGGCCACGGACCTCATCTGTGGAGATGTTGGGGAGATGCTTCTCTCCAGGGACGGCTCCGTGGGGGGATGCGCCCGCTGCAACCTTGCCATCGACACTTTCATCGTGGACTGACGTGCTTGCAGCTGCAGTGGCTCTTGCTCTCGCTCTTGCCAGCAGTTGATAGTTGCTGCTCTTGCTGTTGCTCTCTTGCTTGAAGCTCTAGGTGTTGCTCTCGCTTTTTTCCCTATTTTTGTTTCCTCTTTATGTTCTGTTTATTTTCCTTTTCTTCTTTTTTTCGTTCTTTCATTTTTTCCTTCGCCCTTCTTTTCTCGTGGCTTTCTTGTTGTTTTGCTGTAGCTCTACCTCTATCTCTAACCAAAAGCTGTTGCCCTAGCTGTTGCTCTAGCTGTTGCTCTAGCTGTTGCTCTAGCTATTGCTCTAGCTGTTGCTCTAGCTGTTGCTCTAGCTGTTGCTCTAGCTGTTGATCTAGCTGTTGCTCTAGCTGTTGATCTGGCTGTTGCTCTAGCTGTTGCTCTAGCTGTTGCTCTAGCTGTTGATCTAGCTGTTGCTCTATCTGTTATTCTTGCTATAGTAATAGCTGTTGTTCTTGCTCTTGCCTTGATCGGCACGGTACGGCACGCGGTATTGGAGCCAACCACTCCTGGATGCTCATCGTCACGCTGGTGCTGGTCTACAATATCTGCCCATACCTGGCGTGCCTGTCACACTACTCGTAAGACCGGCGGAAGAGAACACACTGGTATCAATAGTGGCAATGCCTCCCAAGCGGAGAACGAGCTTTCGGTTGAGAGTGTGCCACCACGGTATGTACGTACGTAGGCATTTCTTTTTGTTCGATCTGGCTGGTGGGGGTGGTGATGCACCCGAATCGTCACTCGCTCTCCCCGGCCAGGCATCCTTCGAGCATACAGAGACGTGCGTGCGCAACGCCGCTCGCTGTGTCCGCAACCGAGCAGCAAATAACACAAAAAAACAAACGGAACCACAGGTACCAGGTGTGTATGATATGTCGAGCTACTCGTGCTTTACAGCCCAAGGAAACACAATCTGCCAAGGAAATAATACGAACACCTACTATTAATACCACGTGTGTACACGAGGCATGATCGGGATATGTTTCAGGAAGTTTGACAGGCACGGTTCAGAATCATTCCACCATCGCTCGATCACGAGTCACCCGTCATCAAGCACTGAATTGTGGAACTGATGAGTCTGCCCCAGCCGGCGATCGATGCAGATCACACAAGTATGTACGCACGATGCCATGTACTTTACCAGGTAAGATAAAATATCAGATGTTGCGAATTAAAAAGTACTCCGGGCGGGGCTCGAACCCGCGACCTTATGCGTGTGAGGCATACGTCATAACCAGCTAGACCACCGGAGCTTGATAAGAATTGACGTGGTTTGACGCCCCAATTCCCCCAATACACCCCCCGTCATGTTGACCGCGAGAAATTTTACGCATCATCGATCGTCAGAATGGAAAGGCGATTCGTATTTGTGTTTATTCTCATTGCACCATGCTCGTAGATATATACCTGGTAATCACTACGAGCTTTTTATGTGCATCATGCATGTATATGTATGTACGTGATTCAAGCTAACCCCCCCGAATATTGTCCGCCACGGATGCCGCTTGTGCTATCTACTCGAGCGTCAACATTCCAGATACCTGGCATTTGGTACCAGGTACCTGGTATCATACTAACCGCCATGGACAACGGAGGAGCGGGTGACATAGCCAGATCTGTAATTGAGGTCCTAGGGCTGGCGCTAAAACGTGTCCCGATGACTCCCGACCGGCAGTCAGGCGTTTCAGTGCATAGAGGAAGAAATTATTTTTTTTATCCTGAAGGAGCCGGTTCCATCTATATACTCCAAGGGGTGTCTGTGAAACGTCTCACGCATTTATTTATATCCGGAAAAAAACTGATGTAATGAGACCCCATGGTGGAACTAAGCAGTCACGAGGCAACGCCGTAAAAAAATGTTTTTTTTGCACTTTTACCGCACAAAGGACGCGTTCCACGATACAGGTACCTGGTAGCACATTTCCGTTCCTTTTCTTCTGAATGACGGGGTTCCTTAACCCATAATCGTCAGAATGCCAATCTTCTTTCGATTTTTTTTATTTTTTGTGTACTTGGGCCATGGGATTATTCATCGGGATGCAATTTTGTTTTTGTTGAAGTCAGTTTTCGGGTGAGGTATGGAGCTCCTAAAGTGAGGAGCCTCAGAAAAATGAGGGTGAACCTCTACCGTAGAACGCCTCAAAGGGAGCAAATTTCCCACCGTTTTTAGGTAATAGATTATGAAAAATCGTGCATAATATTGTACTGTGAGCTACAGTATTAGCCCCTGTCGACCCATGAACGAAAAAGGTGTGCGTGTTCACTTTTCTGGCCGGGAATTCGAGGAGTTGAGGCCCAAATATCCGAAACATAATATTCGACCAAATGTCCCTGTCCAAACGAAAAAAAAAAACACACACACCGTTCAGTAAACGGGTCACTGACAGTTCGACCGAATATCTGACCGAACAAAAAAAACAACAAAAAATACCGTTCGGTAAACGGGTTGTTGGCAGTGGCTCACAGGAACACGTCTGCAAATGTTCAGGATACGTAAGATACGAGTGTCTCCTAAAACGGACGCGAAATTGCCGACGCTTACAAAAATAAATGACTTCAGGCTCAACCACAGCCTGCTGTTCATGCTGCTATATACTTTAAGAAATCAAGTATCTTCCACACCCGCGAGGGAGGGAGACCGCCAGAAGCTTTTCTCAGGACCGCCCCTACGGATAGGTAGGGTAGACCGTCGTTGGACCGAGTCCGGCGGACAGGCCTCATAGCCTAGGTTTTCGTTAGTGGGCAAGAGCTCGCGCAAGCTCCACACTGTAGCCGGAGGAGACGACTCCCCCGGGTGGCTATCTCCACCACGCCTGCCCCTCTCGGGGGTGAGGTCGTGTGGGTCAACACATGCTCACGCGCCCGTGACAGCAGCAGGTGGCTCTGCTGTTGCAACGGGAGCTACGGGTTAAATTGACACGACACGAATTTTGAACGTGTAAGTGTGTCGACCCTAAGCTTTATTTTTACCAATCTGCCGGAGGATTAAAACTAAACAAGAACAAAAAAAATATACCAGGTACAGGAGAGAGCAGGACCAACAAGGACGAATACAGGAAATGGGATGGAAAAAACGAACGAACAAAACAAACGAACAAACAAACAAACAAACGAACAAACAAAAAAACGTTTGTACAACATGTTCGGGCTACAGGTTTAGACTGCGGGCGCGACCCGGGACGGTGCTGAAGGGGCGCGAGAGGGCTACCGACGAGGTGGTCGTGGGCTGCTGAGGCATAAAAGAACAAAAAAAAACTCATCATGTGAAACAAGTGCTACGGTACAGTAAATCAGAGCGTGGGCG